>OENT01000870.1:16048-71131 GCA_900239685.1 Rotaria macrura | reverse complement strand
TAATGGTAAACTCCAAATATATTTCTTGAATAAGTCTAGAATCGGTTTAATGCCAAACCATTTCAATGAAAGAACGTAATGTGAGTCAAACATATTACGACGATCAATGATACTGTATGATGAAATATGCTATTTATTCTTGATGTGGGAATTTCAATATTCGACTTCTTTCTAGAAAAATTGGCACAGTCAACTATCATGTACCTAATCAGATTTATTGAGCTTGATTATTCGTAATAATATCATTGCACACCTAACGAACAATATGTGGAACGCTTTCTTAAATCAATAGGCTTTAAGAACAGACTTGTCAAAATTATTGCATTGCTTCTATCTCAAGTTTTTTTTTCCGTTATTATAATGAATTGTGTGTGCGTATAGTTATCATAGTTAGCTTAGCTCACATCTACATTCATACCGACACCTACGCGTGGTTTGTAGTAGTAACTATATTGTGCTTCACGCTTACATGTATTGTACAAAAAATCTGATCTTTTGATTGTGGATACCGCATCGATGTTAGTTTTGTATACACCATGTGACGTTAGTTATACTGATCGATCTTTATTGGTAGTAATGTGTTCTCTTCTTTATCTTCATAATGCTGTACATTCAGTAGTTAAGAATTTTGTGTCACAGGTCTGAAGATAAGTGTTTAAATAATTAAGATATTGTACACAATATTGTTTCTTGTGAAACTATTAATGAAGCTCTTATCCGTATCATCATCAGATTAATGGAGAGCAAGTAAAAGAATTCTTGATCTTTCTATTCACTTATAACATGAATAAGTATTAATAAATTATTTACTACTATATGTCCTTTAGAAAATACTTTCATCTACCGTCAAAAGATTACAAAACACAAGCGGGATGACTCGTTTTGTTGATATAAATCTTTCTTTCAAAAGACTTCCGACTGTTCATGGTTATCACGGTGAGCAACTAGTTTCCATTGAACAGGCATTGAAACCAATAGAAAAACAAATTGATCAACTATCTCGGTATGTAGAGAAAGCTGAAAACAAGAATGTGATTTTCCATCAAAACATGGATTATCACATGGTCAATCAGCTGCTGTCTACACCTGTACGATAGAATGAAGGGAAACTAGTTTGTACAATGTTTTAAATAAATCATTACGATCCGGAAATCGGCAACCATTGAAACTATATGGTTCCCACACATAAAATTGCTCGATACGGCGTTGGCTTTGTTACCTACTGTTAAAGAGATATTATGGAGAGGTGTGTGTCATGATATTGGTAAGAATTTTACCAAAAACGATAGAGTGACATGGTGGAGTGTCAGTTCATGTTCATCGTTGATCAATGTCATTAAAGATTTTCTTGGTGGCGACTAAAAATCAACTCTGTTTCTAATTGAAGCCATTAATGGAAAAACGTTTCAGATTACACACGATTTCCAAACGAAGATGAAGTCATCTTGAAAATAAGCTTAAAATTTCACGTGAAAAGTGATGCTCTAGAACAATCGAATGGGTTCCACATTGTACACATGATTCAATTTGATGAACATACTTCTGGTAAGTATTTTAAACTGTTATCGACTGCATTATGTTTTGGATGATATATGCCCACACAGTAAAGAATAAAATTTCTTGGTATCGATCAGCATGTAGATGATAAAAAGAGAAGTTAGATATTACTGAGAAAAATATTTAGACTGATGTTAAATCTGCATTTTCAACAAAGAGCGAGTCTTATTAAAAGAATTTTAGACAACTGAAAAAACAAATATTTCATTATCTTTTGACCAGATGTGTTTTTAACGATTATTTGCATTAATAAGATATCACTACAGAGAGTTTGCCTATTTTAATTAAAAAACGGTAAGATGCCATCTACAAAGTCCAATAGAGGAGATTAGGTCTTCATAAGGTTGTTGAATGTCTGATAACTTAATTTTTTCCCATAATTCGAATAAATTGAGTTGAATAATTGGAGAATTCTGTCCGATCATCAGTCTAAGAGTTTTATCTGTGCATTCACTCTTTTGTATCGCCCCTTTGGCTGCCTGGATTATGAATCTAAGTTCGATAATTACTATAGAAGTGGCATGGAATAAAACTCGAATCAATGCTGATTCATGTGCATGTTGTCTATAAACTTTCGAAACTTCGATGTATTTCGACAGTCCTGCTGATGATGTTTAAGATTTTCTAGATCTTATTTCATACGAAACGCTAAAACAAGTTAAGTTAGTGATGAAACAGATGTATGATCTGCACGAATTTACTATACCTCGTTATTTTTTCATCTTGCCAGTCAGACATTGTGACACACAGTTCATGAATAGCAAACAATACTTGTCGCAAATGCGTTATAAACTATACTTTCTATGTGAATCTTCCAACATGCCAGATGAAATGTATATCGCTCCTCATGATGGTTACTTAAGTTAGTTAAAAATACGAGACACTTCGTTGTGAAATATGGATCGTATCTAAGAACAATTTTAAATAACGTTCGAATACTGCTCTCAGTTGAAAATTTGGACCTTTCACTGATGGAAAATATATCAAAAGATTTTAAAAATATTTCATTATCAAAATCTACTACTCCAGCACATAACCAAAGCATAGAACAACAATGAAGCCTAGTGGAAGCACTGATCACCCAATTTGACGATAGCAGTGCTCTCCCAGAATCTTCAATTAGTAAAATCAACATCAAACGAATATAATCACACTTCAGGAGAATAAGTTAAAAGAACTTCAAACATATATAGAACTTGGCGACGACAAGCATAGCTTAAGAAATCTATACCGAACAACCACGATCGACGGTCATGTTCTTTGAGTGTGTCTCGAACACTATCATAATTTAAGCTTCAATAAAGAAAGGCCTAAATACATAGGCGACTTTGTATCCGTTGGTGGTAAATATACTAAAAATACCAATGAGACACTTGTGAATCAAGTGAATAGGACAAACCAAAACATTAGCATACTAGGCGAGGCTCTCAAAATAGGTTTTAATGTTGTAGAGTTGACATTTCAAGGCTACTCATTCTATGCGAATAATCTCGACGTCTTGTTTGATATCATTATTAATCGCTCTTCAGTTCGTTATCTACAGATGATTGCTGTTCGTATCTGGAATTACTTTGGAATATTAAAATATAATTGCAACTGTATGATTAAAGAGATAAAAAATCAATCATTAAAGTTTTGCTTCAGTGACATTTACGAATCTGGGAATACGCCTACGCTTGCGCGGCTTTTGAGGAAAAATAAGGCATGCAGACCCTTGGCGTTCTCAGTATATGGCGTTTTTTGAAATGAAAATGAGTTACACCGATGTCTTGGAGGTAATGAAATTGTAACAGGTTTGACTGTGGAATTAAGCAACAATATCTGTGTACTGAATACTATTTTTACTTTGAGAATCAATTCACTCCGTATAAAATAAAGCTGATCCGTTTGCTTGGTGAGCCTTCAACATCGCTTCAATTTTGTGAAATTTTAAAGAACAATAAAACATTCCTTGAAATAGACTTGATGAATCAGAATGGTTTTGAAAATGAAACTTTCATTCTTAATCTGCTGATTATATTGCGAAGTCACGATACAATCAAATATCTCTGTCTACATGTTCGCGAGGTACAACTATCGAATCAAGCAGAAATTCATTTAATAAAATATTTGAGAAACGATAATTACATATCACGTCTTTGTATATCTGCATCAGTTATTTCGCGTAAATTTATAGAAGCACTAATTCTTCCTATTCTAAATATCGTCATCAGTTGACTGCACTGTTATTTTACAAATGCCAACTGAATGAGGATGATATGACACAGCTGAAATTGTTGCATAACAATGGGAGCCGGATGCAACTGGTATTTTATGACAAACACCGCTGGCAAAGCACACTTGAAGAGATCAATGGACCACTCAATACCGGTAAAAAATACACGTCTCCTAGCACATGCGTACACAAGGGTATTGATGGAAAAATTTACGAACGAACTGATAAGCTATTACTTAATATACAATATTGAGAAGATGATATCTATGCCGCCCTAAAGATTGTTGAAAGTAATACTTCGATTCCATCAATATTATCAAGACTCGCAAAATTTGGTAGTGAACGATACCCAGAATGGTTTCGATTGTATCAAATACTTGGAACATTTGCAGTTGGTTCGAATGAATCCGAACGAATGTTTAGTGCTCTACGATGGATAAAAACCTGGTTAAGAAATCGCTTAAATCGTACAACTGTCGAAATATCGTTGAAGTTATCTACTCTTGACATACAATTAACAGATGATGCAATAGATTTCATAAAAAACCCAGGGTGTGCGAAGTCACGAAACGTAACATTATTTTTTCAATCCAATCAAATGAACCTGAGGGAGGATGAGTTTTGAAAAGCTTTTTGAGATATTATTTTTGATACATATTTTTTTACTTGCTTTTCATAAAGACAAAATTAGATTATGATATTATGAAGTAAATGCGGTTTTTTGAATACTGTCTGCCGAAACAGCTTAACGTTTCTGCGAGAATTTAGCCCCCCACACTTTCAAAAGTAATCGGGAACCATGACCGCCACCATTCTAACCTTCGGCTTACAACTCTAGATGTGACGATGCCAATACCAAATGGCACTGATGGTATCCGTAATGATATCGGTGCTATCCGTCCTGAACCGATGAATGAGGAAGACCGAAGTTCGTCACCTTTTTCTCTCGCTCTCAAGGGGAGCAAGCTCATTAGGAATTGAGTTATTTTGAAAAATACATGTAAAATGCGAAGTTCCAATGTCAAGTTACTTCTGCGAACCTACGTTTTGGAAACCTTGATTTCTAATGGACTTGGTCCACTTATCAGGGACCGGAAAAGGTGACGAACTTCGATCTTCTATACTTGTTGGTTCATATGACAGATAGCACCAATATCAATACCAACACCAGTACTAATGCTGACCAATCCCGAACCTAATAAAGTAATGGTTTTGCTGCAGCTCTAGTCCTATGTTCTACATCCAAACGCTTGGCACTTGTAGGCCATTTCAGATCAATACTGTACGTGAAGTCCAACTATATAGTTAATGTTGCTAGACAGTGTGAAAGAAAAACATTACAAAAACTGTCTAAAAGACTGTCGACTCTCGACAGAGAAACGTTATTTTAAATCTTTGAAAATCGATGTCAGTTCGAATGTCTCTAAATATATTGTCACTTGGTCTTTTTAATTCTTAGAAGTTGTATATAAGTTAAAATGAGAAATACAACAGTCATAATTGACAATCCCAAATAATTTTGCCATAGATCCCAATTAGTCGTATAATTCAAATCTCTGTTACTCAAAACTTCGGATCCTGTCAATGGACAAATACTTGTGTCATTGGCCAAACAAAATGTCATATCACGAAATTCACTGATTGTTAACATATTTGATGCATATCGAAAGGCACTTAACCAATGAATCCACGACAGCCATTCGAAAATACTTTTTAATGCAATTAGAAACCCACTGAATATCATCATTATCATGTAGATAAGTATGACAAAAATTAAGGCAACACCTAAAAAGAAAGACATAGTTATAATGGCACTCACCATGCACCATTCTCGAATCAACAAATCTTTTTATAAGGAAAGTTTCTTCTATAATTTTTAACAATGGTACATCATAGGTAAATACCCATTTTCTAAACTAGAAAAATATAAGGGAAACTCACCATAATGACTAACTGTAGCTGCAACAAAAAGACATATTGTTGATCCGAAAAGACTTGCAACATATATTGTAATAAGAAAAACAAAGAATTTATCGACATTCTTTTCTAAACCCATCATAAAGTAAGCAATCGTTGAAAATATAATCGAAACCATAGCTCTCACCAGTAAGATATTCCACAAGAATTTAGTTAAGAAGAATGTCGATGTTCGATAGTAGCCGCTGCTATTTTCCTATGAAACAAATCCTTTTTTTCAATATATCATCAACTGACTAGAACAACTAACGTGTACAAACGCGGTACGTTCTTTAATTAATGGTTCCAGCTCTGTCATTGTACTAAACATTTGAGTGGCAACAATCATAAATATAGCACCTAAACGATTTTGTACTCCTGGATCAATCGTTTTTTCCAGATCAAAAAATACGAGTCCGATTGTAAGGCCAATAATGATAGCAACGGCTATTTGTGCCAGAAATAATGCAGGATTACGAAACGTATTTTTCAATGTTCGTTGAGAAAGATAATACATTTCTTTCCAAAACGATTGACCTAGTTTACCTGATTGTTGTCTAGGTCGTCTTACAAAATGATCATGATCTCGTTGTTGTCTTTTAAGATCAATAATATTTTTATTCATCGAAGAATTGTCATATGCTAATTTCAATTTTTTCAATGTCTCAGGATTCTGACTAGAATCAGTTAGAACATTAATTACAAAATCAGCCGGATTATCATGACTTTCACATGTATAATCTTGTTGAGAAAAATAATCTAATACATCTTTCGCTGCACCATGGTAATACATTTCGCCTTGACACAGAAGAGTAACTGTGTCAAAAAGTTTAAATATAGAATAACTTGGTTGATGTATAGAGAATATAATAGTACCTACATTTATAATATATGCCATTGTTTAGATTAATGACAATGAGATTTTGAACACTTACGTCCTTGTTTGGATAGATTACTTAAACATTGCATTACGTTACGAGCTGTCGTAGCGTCAAGTCCTATTCATGAATATTTCTGTAATTTTTTTGTATTTGAAATAAAGCACTAGAAACAGTCCGAACATTCAATTAAAGAACAAACCTGTCGTTGGTTCATCGAGAAAAAATATCTTCGGTGCCAATACTAATTCCATGCCAATGCATGTTCGCTTTCGTTCACCTCCAGAAACACCTCTACTAAATTCTGTACCGATTCTTGTATCCGCACATGACTCAAGTCCAAGATCAGCAATAATTTTCGTTACACGTTCTACACGTTGTTCATACGATATTTTCTTAGAGAGACGAATATTCGCTGAAAACATGAGATTTTCTCGTACGGTGAGTGTTTCACAAATGATATCATTTTGAATAACGTAGCCGACCATATATTTAAAGGAATCAGGTGGTGGTAAACCATCAACGAGAATCTGACCATCTAAACCTTGACGATCTTTGCGATACGCAAGAATATCGAGCAGAGAAGATTTTCCGCATCCGGTTTGACCTAACAAAAATTACATTTAGATAGACACGTTTGATTTTGAAAATAATCTGAAATAAGTTAGTATTATGAAGATCCTGGGTAAAGAAACTATGTTGTCGAGGCATCATAACAGTTTTTTTTATGAAAATTTACGATATCGTCTGAAAATCATCGCAAGGATCCTGCTATCTGGAGGAGCCTGAATATAGCCTAGTCTTTTTCATCAACATAAGTTCAGTTTCTCAAATGACATTGCAGATGTCTACTTATATTATTTTTCTATATCTTTCTTGTATCGACTGATTTTTAAAATAATTTGTCCCATTTCATTAAAGATGAATAAAATGATGCAATGTCGACGAAGTTGCTTCTTTAAAATCTTTTTAAAGTAACTAGAAAATAAAAGTAGATACTTTGCCGACGTTCAATAATTGTATTCATAAGCAACATCCAGAAATAATCCTCAAAACACGTTCATAGTTCGATTTAAGGTGTACACATTGACTGTGAAATGCATCATCAAATTTGCCCCATACTTCTGTGGAATTGATTTTAATAAATATACATGTCCCATGTGCTTATTAAAAACCTTCTGAATATTCGACTTCGATTATCCCAAAAGAAAATAATCTTACTTCACTCGATCAGAAATACAGATTGACAATTATAAAGAAAAGAAATTATTGATTTGTAACAAATTACAATTTATACAGTTCTGCAGACACGACTACCCAGGTCGAAAACTCTGACACAAGATCTTATGAACAACATACAAGATCTTGGAATATGGGTGAAATCTGACAAGAATCTGACAAAAAATCGTCGTCTCTGAGATCTTGCATCAGATCTCACAGTCAGATTCTGGAAAGATCTTATAAATGTGTATGATCTTTCAAGAATCTGAATGTCTGATCTGATGCAAGATCTCAGAGACTACGATTTTCATATGATTTTTCGTCTGATCTTACAAGATCATACAAGATCAAATGCAGAATCTTATCAGATCTTAACATCTGATTGTTTGCCCTGGGTATGTTAAAAAAAATTTCATGATCGTTTTTGAATTCGTTGGAGATGAAGATCATAAAAGCAGAAAAGTATTGATGTAGTTCTCGGTAAACATTTGAATAGTAAAAATAAAGATCAAATACTTAATATCTATCTTCAATATTTAGCAGTTCTCGTTCAAAAACTCTAATTTACATTCAATCAATAGTTCACTTCATAGAGACAGTGTAAGACTTGGTTTAAGATGAAAAATCTGTATTCAAAAAAAACTTCATCTATAATCATCAGAAGATCCGATTAATTTTCAATAAGGTTTTTCCAAACAATTCATTTTCTTTATATTTATACTCACATTGACCATATTTTATGAAGATTAGCTATTAAATTAAATTGCCAACATGTGCGAGTACACAAGGAGATTCCAAAAGAAGATATAAAAAATGCTGCTAATTTTTCTTGCCAATTTATGAGTATAGATTTCAAGTGCTTTTCAAAATTTTGCTTTTATCATCGAAGACAAATAGCTTATTTTTATCGAAGCATGTTGTCATTCGACATGAAATATAGACTGACAAGTATCGATTGATAAGCGCATTAAAGACTCAAATGCTCAAATCAAGTGACTTTTCTGCATAAAGCCAATTATAGCTTTAAAATGTTTGTCTAACTTACAATAGAATCTTTTCACGTGATTTTTTTAAGGTAAGAATTCGTTCTACAGATTATACAGAATTCAAAGGCAAATATTTGCCTGAATTCAACAGTGAAAACGTCCAATCTTGGCTCCAAGATCTAACTTCGCGTTCGATCTTATTATATGTATTTATAAATGCAAATCTTACCCATTATTGCATTCATTCCAGTTCTAAATATACCGGATACATCACGAAGAATATTTTTCACAGGTTTTGCTTTCATAAAAACTGGACAAAGTTTCTGACATTGACGCTTTGCTTTTGTTTCAATGGTATTATAATTGATATCATAAAATGAAACTTCACTTGCCGATGATGAATTAATCGCATCTTGTTGATATTTAGACGGATGAACCATCGAAGAGTTACGGTACTTATCATCGTTGTCGATTTCAACGATAGACTGATCTGGTATTGAAGCAGTGATTGTTGATTTCTGATTTGTTTGATTTTGACCATAATTGAAATTTGAAACTGTTTGCCTAAGTATAGAATTATGAAAAATTGAAAATATTTCATATTCTTTGATATTTTCCGATAATCTGAAATATTTACTCCACAAATAGTCAAATACGACTATGTATTATAGTTCATACAAAATATTTGATTTTCATCGATACTTGAAATTTATATTCGAAAAATTCTCCTAAGAAATAATGTGTTTTATAATTCAAAATCCAAGTGTAGCTTTCTACTCAATGATATAGAATACAGAGCTCCACAAGTATTTACTTTGTTGTTAATTCTATAGACATTCAGATTCTGCAATGACAATAAACTTGAATCGATACCATATTGATAATCAATGTCAGACAAAATGACTTCTTAATCTCTTACCATTATGTCAAAAACTTCAAGATTTCAGTATTTGAAAAACAAAGCTTCTCAGAGCATTTATCTCGAACACATCAGCCGGTGATGGCTTTTTCCCACAACTACAACCCAAGCAGATAAAATTTTTCAAAAACGCGTTTACGCGTCCGAAAATGGATGGGAATTCTTGAAAAGTGGACGTGTTTGGATGGCAATCGACGTTCCCAATTGAGAGTGAAAAACGTTCACTTTCCGACTTTCGTGTACATGCAAATCGCGTTTTCAGCCAAAAAACGCTTGTAAATGAATAAAAAAAAAGAGAAATAGTGGTCGTTTATTGCATAGTCGTTATAAATGACGGGATCATAATAAAAGTTCTTCAGTATTGATAAGACGATCACTATTTCTCTTTTTTTTTATTCATTTACAAGTATTTTTTGGCTGAAAACGCGATTAAACGTACAAGAAGATGGGAAATTGAGCGTTTTTCACTCACAATCGGAAACGCCGATTGCCATCAAAACACGTCCACGTTTCAAGATTTCTCATCCAGTTTCGGGCGCGTAAACGCGTTTTTGAAAAAGTTTGTCTGCTTGGGTAACTGGGAGATAAGACTTTTACCGATGTTATTAGTTCACGCAGCTGTAGATTAAATCAAATACTGATCTCAACCTATACTTCAATAATAAGGAGTTTGTATAAGAAAATATCTGACCGGTGCAGTACAAAATCCAAGAAATTTCAATGATTTTCAGCTAAGTTCTATTTATTGCCCTTCCATCCCTCACTTGATTCTGCTACGAAAACAATGAAAGAGTTGATCTTGACTTTTTAGTTGCACTTAGCATGATGAAACACTTCACTACACTCACGTCCGCATTTATATTGCATAATACACACATTTGAGCTGCGTAAAAACTATCATCGCGAAAACTTATATTGGAATGATTGTTTTCCTGGGAATCTGATGGATATTGAGATTCCGATATTCTGAATAAAGCATCTGTAGTGAAATATAATTTGTCAACAAAACTTTACCCTGATGATGACAGTAACTTCATACGTTCTGGATTCACACTGTCAGTTCTACGTAATTTCCTCATGTATGAATGCAGCATGGTTTCTAGAATTAAAAAATATATTTAGTATGGACAACTGTTGATAATTAGATAACACAAATATTAGTTCACTATACAAACATTTCTTCCTTCTCATGTCGTATGGCGCAGAAACATTGTAATACTCATTACTAAATTTCTTTACTAACTACCAGCAAATCAATTTAATCGATTTTATCAAGCTGTATGATATAGATCTGTGTAGCGTGAAACTAATAGCTTTCATCAGAAAGTACTTATTCTAATGGGTATGAATTTTAAGTAAATGAAGACTTACACTAACACGCGATAGATTCGTCCGGTGAACTTCTTAAAAAAACGGCTATTCAAGATATACTATTTGATTCAGCAATCAGAATATTCAAGTCATCGAAAACGAGTTCTTCATAATTACGGATAGAGATAGATCAAACAGTAAAATTTCTATTTTACGATACAAGAGGCTTGCTTTGAATAGTGCATTCGAAAATATTTCTTATGAATTCTAACTTAGCAGAAATTATTTTCGGAAAGAGTCTGAATGCGTAAATATCTAGCTGTTTAAATATTTATATACATATACGTATGTGTACGTGTCAAATTTATTTCTTATCTAACTATTTTTTTATCTAGGTACTTTTCTATCATCTTATGAGAGTATATACGTATACATGAAAGAAGACAGGCAATGTTTTTAAAAATAAGATGACAGAAGCCAACAAATGTTTGATAAAATTAAACATAAATTCGATTACGAGGGGAACACACCTTACAACTGGAATCTATGCAACAAGACGATTGTAGCAATGCATAAATTACATTTGAAAACAATTTCGGTCAATCATGTCATACAGTAAAGAGAAAGCGTCATGTTTCATGTCTGTTTTTTTTTCTAGAGAACTCTCATTTTACGTAGTTCACACAGGACCGAAGTTAAGGGAGATAGAAAAAAGTAAGAGTTAGATAAGAGAAATAAAAATTCAACGTCATGTAAGGTTCGAGTACGACACTTTTTTTTGTTTGTTCTTTTTCTCTTCACTATTGCAGCCGCCTATAATAACCATATATACAAACACGAACTGAGTAATATGATTGTCACAGATATGTTGACGCCCTAGTTCTTTTGATCAAATCCATTCATGTATTCAATTATTATTTTTCTTCGACTGTAGTGAATCTCAAGATGAGCGTCCAAGAACATTTTGGTGAGGCACGTATTTTTTAATGACTGATGATGCAAAGTCGTCTCGAATTTGAATTAATTTGATGTCTTTCCTTTTTTAGTATGTATGCTGCTGCAGAAATTAAAGATCAAACATATAGGATTTATGAAATATCAAGCTTTAGAATACGTAGATGTGACGGCAGTCTTAAGAAAAACTGTCATAATAAATCTTTTTGTGGGGCAGTACTTCGATTCAGCATCTCCGATGAGAAAAATGTGACTGTCTGAATGGATCTTTGTTACACCAAACATCCTGTTTGCACTCACGTCCTCTTAAACCATTGATAAATATTCCTAACATTTTAGTATAAAATCATAAAGACGATTCAGTTGGGTTGAAGTTATTTGAAATGGAGTAGTATGATGGCTTTCGGAAAGGACTTTATATTCTCTAAAGCCAAGTAGAATTTTGAAAAACATTGCTACGTTCAACGTACGATAGATCATTTACCAATCTTCAGTCTTTTCAAACTCATTAACAAATATCAAAACGTCACAGCTTTGTGTTATGACACAATGGGAATGAATGAATTGAATTTTTCGATCTACATCTAATATCAATTGGCAAGATGAATTCTACTCTTCCTTGTGTTCTACTGAAGTTACAGAGGACTCGATACAATACACCATAGTGAGAAAAAATGAAAATATTTCAAATTTGTCGAATCAACCTAAAAGTTAATTCTAAATATGAATCAAGAACATCAAACACTTGGAGATTCATGGGAAAATTGTTATGATATTTGCATACGATGATGGAAGATGTATCAGTGTGTCTGAAAAATACAGAAAATTAGATCGTCCGAACGATCTGCTGAAAACAAAACCTTGGTTGTTTATTCTCTTAAATGACATAGGTGAGTGTGATTACAAAATACGGCAAATGCATAGAGTTTTTTGATAATAACGAAATCAATCAATCATGAGACTTTTTAAACATATATAATTGATAAGAAGAAATTATTCTATTCTTTAATTAATATTCAAATAAGGAAAAAAGAAATCTCGCTATCATACAGTAGAAATTATTTGTCACATTCGGTGCTTAACTTCACTGCCCGATCAATGCACATTACCGAATTATTCCACAGAAGACATGGATAAATATAAATGCCAATACAATGATACGGAACTATTTATACATAGTGTTTTTGTTTTATCCTGAAAAATAATCTAATTGATGAATTCAACAGAGTGATTACTTCATTGTAACTATGTGCCGTGAGTTTGAATGATTTCGGTTATACATACATATGTATATTTTATTTTTTTTTGAACACTATTATTAATACTATGAAATCGACTTGTATGAATGTATCTCTATTCTGAATTATTACCAAACATTTCATATATCTACTCGCTCTCTCGTTCGCGCAATATACTGTGTCTTTCGTCTTACGTAAATTGAATGCAGTAGAGAAGAGAAAGAAAAACGAACAGTACATCAGCAGTTGTTCAGTTGCATACACGACATTAACATCAATCAAGCATGCAACAAGCATATGATACATTCGTATAAGCGGATAGCTGATAACTATATTTTGAATGAATAACGGCGACAAACAGCTCAATAGGTAATCAGCATAATATTGTTCGATCTGATGATTTTCATTGAGATTATTAGAGATAAGAGACGTGCGACGGCATTGTTTCATGTGTAAAAGGAAAAGGCCATGACCTTGATTTCGGTCAGAATACAATAGTTCATGCTCGACTAATTAAGTTATTATTGAAGAGTGTTAACAAAAGAGAATAAGAAAAAGCGACAATCTTTGTATTTTGAAGGTTCGCATGAGAAGAAGAAGAAGAAGAAAAAAAACCGAACCCATAGAGAACGGCAAAAATATATTATATTCTACATAGGCATGTTTTATTTATCGTGTGACACCATATAACTGAGAAGAACTTGTAATCAAATGATTAAAATCGCTTATGCTTTTCATCCATTTCCGGCCAATTGTAAACCATCATGTGATGCAAGTAAGATAGTTCATGTTGAATATTTTTCACCGAATTTAGTGATTAAATTTCAATTTTAGCTCTACCACCTTCACCTGCGCCCAACTATCAAATACATTCATCTTCGGTTGCACCATTAACAAATTCAAAATTACAATCAACAACAATTTATGTTAATTCTATTCCATATACAGTTATTCGTCTACTTGGCGAAGGACTACATAGTCGAGTTTATGCTGCATATGATCCTCGTACAGGTCAATCTGTTGCAATAAAAGTAGTACGAAATATTGATTCAAGTGAGAGTCATGAACATTCGAAAATATTTTTTAAAGAAATTCGTTATCTAACGAAATTGCAACCCCATAATCCATATGTCATACGAGTTTTTAATCATGAATATGATAAAAAATCTCAAACGGGTAAAATTGTAATGGAAACTGGACATGATTTTCGTTTTATGTTACCATTACAAGCACCGCCTAATAAAAAGAAAATGACGAATGCGCAAGTCAAATTCTATTGGTATCAAATGGTCGAAGCAGTTGCTCTACTCCATCGATATGGCATTGTTCATTCAGGTATAAAAACATAGTCACATAATAATGAATAAGAAAAAGTAAAATTACTCTAGATATTAAACCGGAAAATTTTATTATGACACATGGTGGTCAACTTCGTATTATTGATTTAGGTCTTTCATTTCGTTTATCACATGCACAAACATCGATATTGAGACCATTTGCAGGTGAAAATATCTATAAAAGTCTTTCTTTATATTTAAATTCTAATGAATTATTCAAAGGTACACCAGAATATATGCCACCTGAAGTATGTCAAGTACAAAATGGTCAATATTCACGTCAAGGTCGTGCATCAGATATTTGGGCGCTTGGTATGTATCATTGATATTTATTTGTTTTTCTAATTTTGTGATTCGTAGGTATTCTTCTATATGAAATGGTCTTTGGTTATCGACCATTTGAACATGTGAAAGATAATTATGATAAAATGTCGTATATAGCTCGATTAACACAAAATCCAATGATTCCACCGACAACAAACAATCATTTACGTGATGTTCTACAACAATGTCTTCAAATAAATTCTTTGCGTCGTCCAACCGCTGAACAATTATTACAACATCCGTTTTTTACTAATTGTTAAATGAATTTTATTCAAGGAAAGAAAGAGAAAAAGACAAAATCATTGTGTTCGATATATTCTCGCTTATTGTTAATTTATATTCTTTATGGGTCGTGTTTTTGACGATATTCGTTTAATAAAGGAAGGCTTTTTTAATTGAATTAATTTTCCTTGTCTTTTATATAGACGTTTCTTAGCAAGATACGATCGATATTCATAATTGTGTTTCATTCGAAGTGACATTTTTTTCCAACGTTCAGATAAACGTTTATTAATATCTTTAATTGACATTTTTCTATGTTTGTTTGATAATAATTTTCGACGTTCTTCTTTTAAATAGATATGAAACGGTGTAATCGATAAGGTTTTTTTCAATAAAATTTTCTTAGTCTTCGGAATAGATGTTTTGCATGAACTTGTATTCAATGCTATAGTTTTAGAATTCAACTTTGTATTATTTCGTTTGGAATATTTCAATTTCGTTGATAATAATTCACAATCGATCACCTCACGTAGGTTTTTTATTGTCGATGATGAAGATATTATCTATTAGAATAACGACAAATTTATGTATATATTCAAGTTAAACAGAAAAAAAGAAACATTGAAGACGCGCACTATTAATTTCTTTGTATATCTATATCGTAAAAAAAAAAGTAAAATAGTTTATGATTTCTATGTGAGTTACTTTTAAAAGACACATTACATTCGTATTTCACTGTGATGCAAGAAAAAGAATGACTTGTACTTTCTTCGGTCAATTCGACTCATTTTGTATTTTAATCTATTTTCGAAATGCATGAATCAATGTTTTTTTTTCTTCTTCATTATCAACTATAATTGCACTTTGCGCTATCATAATTATACATAATCGGTACATATACGAATAGTCTCGTTATTAAAAGAACTGTAGTCTAAAATATTTTAACACGAGACATTGTATGATTTTCTTTTCACGATTTTTAATTATTGCATAAATACATATTCATCTATTTACGAGACGATGTTATTCATTCGGAAACAAACATCTACTCAAAACTTTGTCTAGTCGATCTATAAATTTTGTGTTTTCATATGTTTGTATTGATTCTCTCATTTTAGAAAAGAAGTAATCGACAAAATATGAAGTTATCAAAATAAATTTTTGCTCGTTAAAACCTATCTATATGCAAAGTATTTCATTGGAACTTGAAGATTTTGTGCAACGACTGAGAACAACCTTACTTTGAGGCCGTAGTCTAGCCAGGTCGAATAATACAGTCCACCTACGGCCTTATGATTAGACGCAATGATAAGGCCTTATCATAATGAAATTATGGTCCGTATACCTTGACAATATGGAATTGATTCACCTGAAAACTGCTAAAGGTAGAAGCGCCACTTACCGCACCCGTACATGTTGTGTAGCACCTCTACTTTCGACAGTTGTCAGGTGAATCTGTGCCATAGTGTCACAGTAAATGGGTCATCATTTCATTATGATAAGACTTTATTACTGCGTTCACGAATAAAGCCGTATCGTTGTACGTGTCTATAGGTAAACTATTTCCACGGTAAAAAAAATCACTACGACAAATCGTTTTCAAGATTTGAGTTAAGCAATCTTTTATATCACAGACTCTCCTTGTAAATGATCTTGCACATCAACTTATTAGAATGAGATCTTTTTTGCTGTAAAATAAATACTTACATGATTACTTTCTTGACTGATTTCTTGAAGAAAATTCGACAATGAAATTTTCTCATCATCGTTTAAACGATACCATACATTGTATGAAGCATCGAGAAGTTGTTCGAATTCAAAATGAAGTTGAGGATGAAAATTTTTTATATAGATACTTAAGATTTTACCTAGAATGAAATCATAAATCGATCGAATGTTTTTTTTTCTTCGTTCAATTTTGAAGAAATAAAAAAACCAACAACGAAAACTATGTTTACTGAAATCTGAATAATATCGACAATATTCATCTAGCATTGTGGTTGAAGTCTGTTGTTTTGTAACTTGATGTATTAAATTATTTTTCATATTTGATTTGAAGTTTAACAAAAAATGCAACAAATGATAGTATGAAGTTACTAAGATTTTGATCTGATTAATCTTGGCGGTAATTATCAATCACTTCGTGTTTATAGTCATAATAGGTGTAAGTCATTAATTTGATTTCATCAGGAGTAGTCTCTGTTCATGGTCAGTTTTCTGATGACACTACTAGAATATGATGTAGTGAACGATTGTTTATTTTATATTTCGAACGAAAAAAAAATACATTGAACAAGTCAAACCCATTGAATCCTAATCCGACAAAGTTATCATCTACGCAATGAAAAAAATGATTAGACATTCGACTACTGTATTCATACTCAATATTTATATTGTAATCGAAGAATGATAATTATTTCATAGAGTAAATTATTCGTTAGAAAATATCTTTTCTCCAATATTTTCAGTTTTACAAAACGATAAAATCAAGAAGCGAAAAAGAAAAGATGACTGTAAAAAGCGATACACTATTTTTTCCTAAACATTCTATATCCAAGGATATACTTCAAGTTACTGTACACAATACAAGCAATGATATATGATTGATGGATGTTATCGATATAACGTATTGAATAACCACGATCCATGCTCGAAAGAACACAATTACAAAAGAAATGTTATGTATGCATAATGTAATATATTGATTATGACTATACTCCTTTCTGTTCTGTGACTTAGTTGCATGAATCGTCGATGTATGTACATTTTCTTTGAAAAATTCTTTTTGTTATGAACTAGTTTTCGTTTTTTTAATCTCAATTGTCTATCTTCTTTGTTTCTGCGAAGTCAATAAAGCATTGCTATTGACTTCGAAATCACGATTGTTCATTACGCAGCTGTAATATGAGATACGTAATATAAAAATAAAGTTCACTAAACTACAAACGAATTCGAAGTAGTCTCAAGTGTCATTGCCATTGAGTACTCCTTCAAGGGTAGAATCTGTCTTAGAACTTAAAACTTGAAAATTTTTGTAATAGTCGGTAGTAACATAAATGATTGAGTAACGAACGATCATTAGAAGAAAAGATTTCTTCGATTCATTCTTAATCGATCGGGTAAGAGCATGGTTCTTACAATAGAATCTCGTAATGAAACTTGTTAATTGTGTACTTTGAGACCTTATGCTCCTAATGTGCACAAGAAAAAAAACTTCTTTCACTACAGGTCAATAAACTCTATAGAAAATGTCCATTTTAATTGTATTTTCATTCAATATTCACATTCGTTTTCAACAAATGTCACGTTGAAAAATATCTTATAAATAAGAAATTTCAGCTGTTTCAATAGTATCAAGCGTTTATGATCACTGATTATGTTTCATAGGAATATAGATATTTGGTTTTATTTGAATTCTGAGCAAACTGAAGTATTTAAATTATCATCGAATTTTCTTAACGAAAATATGCCATTCGATGCAGAATCAGATGATTTTGATCAAGAGATGATTGATATTGACACTCATCATTTACCCTTGGGTTCAGAGTAGGATCTTCGGGTAAAACAAGGTGAAATTTCATAACGTGTGGCAATGCCTATTTTCAACACGGGAAATTTTTTAAGGGCACAAAAAATATATTTTTTAACCGATCGAATACATAAGCCAGGTGGTGGTTGTTAACTCTGCTTTTCAATGTTTATTCAACGTAATAGGCGAAAACTTGAACTCTTACTGCAGATTTCTTTGAAAAAATAAACAACGTGTACTCGATTAGTCTTTAGGGTTTAGAAGGATTATCATCTATGTTGAAAGCAACCAAAATACGTACTAGACCTTGCAATGGATCATCCGACCGAACAAAAGATTTCAAACTTCAGTTCAGTGACTGGAAAAATAAGCACATGCTATTTTAGATGATGAAACGAACACTTATTTTGATGCGTTTTAAATTTGATGTTTCTTTCGTTGAAGCGCTTTTTTCAATCAACGAATTTGTAGTACATCAAAATTAACGTTCGTTTTATCACGTGACACGTTACCTATTCTGTGCTTTAGTATTAAATTCATAATTTAAGCAAATCTTTGAAGTCTCTAGGAAGTAATAGTAACTCTTTGAGTCCTGCCGACATATGTATGCATCCTTATTTTCTGCCTATCAAATACAAAAGCAAAAAGCTCTGAGAAAATCTTTCATGTATCAGACTTCGTAGAGCTTTGTTCGCCGATCATTTTGGTAAAAGAATTTTTCTATTTCATCAACAAAAAATAATAATACGGTCAAAGTATGGAAAAATCTGACACAACTCTGCCTACTAGAGCTATGATGTTTTTCAGTATTCCGACCGTAGTATTGTTATTTATTGATGATATTGAAACGTTCTTTCTTTCCTTATTAAAATGATCAGCGAAGAGAGCTCTAAAAAGTATGATACATATCGTGAAAGTGCCCACGAGTGTACCGAACGATATTCTCAAAATCTGAAAACAATTCCATAATTGTATTGTCCACAATCACCTGATGAATTATAATTTTTACTGATAAATTCCATTTGATGTAAAATTCACTTTAATATTGTTTGCTGTTTGACCTAGATTTCCCTGGCAAAACATTTTTATGCTCCCTAGTATTTTGGAAAATTTTGAATCGGGATTCAAAATGTTGGTAAAATAAGCCGGAGCAATCTATTAAATCAGTTGGTTTTTTCGTTTGTGTGCCATACTCTATATTGAAAAGCTTATATGAAACAACAAAAGAAAGCGATAGATAGAATAATTGTTTATCTAATTCTTCAACTTTCATTAAAGAGTAAATTCATGAAGAATATACCATTTTCTGGATAAAAGAAGGGAATTGTATCAATTTTGCGTCAGTTTTTCAGTCAACATTGCTTGCAGATTTTTATTTTGTAATGAAACTTAGTCGGTTCAACTTCAAACTTAAGACGCAAGCTAGCTCACTGTATGTTCAAATGTTACAGAATGTACAAGTCGTATTGAGAAAAAGTCCGCGTGTAAAAAATGTTATTCGGGCCATAATATTTTCGTGACGCATTTCGACGTCTGCTACGTACTCTTTAAAAGGTTGTTTTAGACATGTACGAGGCAGTATATTAAAATAACAACGAAATCCTACGACAAATATTAAAAGTCAAAATTTCGTCACATCATTTAAATGGCTAATTTAGATATGAAAATATTTGACGAAATCATTTTGTGTTAGGCATTCAACTTTAAATATTGACTATAAGATTCTTACATGAAATTTGTTTTCGCGTAGGGTGACAAATATAACACTGCTAGTCTTCAAAGGAGCATGTGAAAAACTATTGTATGCTTACAATCATGAGATGAAACTTTCAAAGAAATTATTTCGTTCTATTCTTTTATACTAAATCGATTTGTTTTTCAATAAGATTAACTATTTTGTTGTTATATCATGTCTTCTGTTATCAATATTATTGAACAACAATCGAGTTTTATATTTAATGGAAAACAAAATACAAGAAATACAAAAACAAGATTATTTCATTGACTTTTACCATTCATCATCATATTCAAAAAGCTTTTGTCTTTTAACTCCTCTAGCTTTTTCTTTTTGTTCAATTATTTGTGCAATAGTTTTAGTCACTTTACTATCGAATAGTATACCATCCTTATTTCCTTGTAATGTTATTTGTTTTTCAGTTACATCAGATGGAATATTATTTGCCTTTGAAAATAACAAATAACAAAGATTTCATTTGAAGAATTCCAATCAAGAACTTACGGTTGATGTTGTTGCAGCTTCTTGTGTTGATGCAACTGCATCTTTATCGATATAAGTTCGTCTATTAGATCTTCTCTTGTTTGGATCAATATCAAATAAATGATTAGGTTCTTTAATTTTTATTTCCGAAGGATTGAGACGATGGTATTCAGCATAAGAAGTTATTATTAAATTTTTATCATTGGAACGCAGTTTTGTCAACACTAAAATAAATTGAATTGTTTTCATCAATGGAATAATCAAGTGAAAGTATGTCCTTGTGTTATTGCAAATGTTTGAATTCAAACTATCCACATTTAGAGAGAGACAGAGACAGAGATTAGTTGGTAGTTTCACAGCCACTATGAAAAATACAAATTTCTTGAATAGCATGAAATCTTTCGGGATTTTCTATTATCATTATAAATAATGTTCATACGTAAAAGCAAGTATTAATCTAAATATTTTCAATTGTCTATCGGTGAATAGAATGATGTGTGAACCGATTAACTATAGCCTTGATTATGTGCATACATTCGACGTTACTATCAATCATTATTGAACATATTTCTTAGTCGAACTATTAAAAACAAATAAAATCAATACAAAGCCTTGAATCGACCGATATTCTTATCTATTCATCGATTATATGTTGGAAAACATGTCGAGATCGAATAGTTTCCCAATTATTAGTCAGTTTTCAAATTAGTGAACAATTATTGGAATCAATTCTTAGATCATATTAATTCTTACAAAGTTCAAATGTTATCGTAGATGTCTTACAAAAAAAATTGTCTATTGTCTATTTAAAAGGATACTTCACCAATTCATTACTCATAAAGGAAAGAAGGAATCTATTCCAAACATTTACAACTTTTAAACAATTCTAAACTATTCTCCATAGTATCATCAGTCAGGCGAATGAGTCTGATAGGATTTTAGGAGATAAAACTACACAAGAATTCAGCAGGTGATGCCTATTTTATTAATTGAATACCAATCAGTATCTCCGTAACATTATAAGTATGGGGAGTCAAAACTCGTGTGATATTCCATCGAATTCCTACAATAGGATGCGAATGTTATGTCATCGATTTCTATTTAAAAATACCTTTAAAATCCGATTATGTGAGTGATTCACCTGGGTATACTTGTTTGCCATTGTGCTCTCGACCTTTGCTTTATTCATGTACTTTTATCCTCTTCACTCCTTTTCCCTTAACTGAAAGGATAGGTTCGAGAAACCGTAATTCACCCGAATTTGTCTGTAACTAAGCCACTCACTAAAGTAGTTAGATGAGATCCAACCCCTGCCTCTGAAAGACCTTTTAACCCCCTACTAACTTTTAAGTGGATTTCTTGGGACATTTTTCGTTGTCGTTTCATTCTAAGCCGACTTTCAGCTACTCACTGCCCACTTCCACGTCTCTCTTCAACTTAAACGTCCGCCCATGTGTTTCTACATGTGAGACCATGTCAATGTAGAGCCAATTAAATCGTTTCTCGACTCACATTACTTGTTGTTATTTCTCCTTATAATCGATATCACTTTGATTTTTCTCCTGCTACAAGCACGAGATTCGCTCGTGGTCTGTACGTTTTAAACACTAACAATAGAACATAGTACGCCAAACTCTCTCATAAATGAAAGCTTTTCGTGTAAGAATTTCATAGGTCGCAAACTAACATTATCACATCATTGATCAGTGGAGTTTTGAAGAGAATAATGAAATTTTTGTGTATTCAAAAATATACTCTCTATCAGATTAACAATCTCATTTGCATTGCGATGAAAAATTTCCGTTTTTTAATACTTACTTGTATCCGTCGTATCTTTTTTCAATGATACTGCAATAATATGTGTTGTTGGATTCAATCGATCATACGAAAGAAGATTCCATTGAGAAAAATATTCACGTATGTTTGCTGTTGAAAATACTTGTGGATGATTTACATAGAAAACACACGATCGATCAGGTAAATACTCTTGAATAGAAAGAACAATTAAAAAGTCATATTGCCCATAGAATGTTTTCTTTATTTACCATCATCATTCAATACATCGGAATATTTTAGATCGAATGAACGCATATAAAATAATCTAAACGAATAATGTGTTTGTTTTTGTCTCAAATGTTTCACTATAAAAAGTAATTCAAAATTTACTTTCCACTAAATGTATTAACGAGTGCATGTTCCATAGGATTTTGTTTAAATTCAGTTTTATCAGCTAAAAACAAAGTTTTACGTAGAAGAAAATTCAAGCACACTCTTTCATACCAATATAGGCCATCATTTTCGTCATACAGATTGCTGTACAAGTAGCATCGTAACCGGCTGTATGTTCATATTCACTTGTTGCATATCGGAAATTATCGACAGTTTCTAAAATAACAAAATAAGTCAACAAATTGAACGAATATTTATTTTCTTTTTTGCTATGTACCAAAACGACATGATGGAAATGAAGGTTCACGAATGGTTTTGTAAACAGCATTTAATGCTGTATTTGAAATAATGTTCTAATCATAAGCATAGATATTAATCAGTTTTTGTTTATATGCTTTAAATGATCTTACTTGAAATATTGATGTTGATGCAATTGTTTTTGTATCAATTAATCTTTACATAAGAAAAAGAATGAAAAGAACCATATGGCAAATCATCAACATTTTGATTAATCAATAAATAGATTTACTTAGGAAATAAAGATTTGACAATAGATTTATATTCATAATATGACTAAAATAAAGAACAGTCAATGAATTAAATCAGAATACAATGCAATTTTCTATACGTACAGCAGGTATAGGTGTGAAAAACTGATTGATTATATGCAGCATATCCATGTGAAGATTATGTCCAATCACAGGTTTTCCCTTAAAAAATCAATTTGTAAGAAATCAAAGAACTCATCTAATGCCAAAGACTTTGACAAAAAAAAGCCTTTCAGCACAATTCCTGTGGATTTAAAAAGTGAAACATGATCTAACTGCTGTTGCAAATTTCTTGAAAACTGTTTTCTTTCTTTTTTTTTCGTATTAAACAATAGCTCATAGCCATTTTCCTAATACTCCAAGACAACAAAAAATAACTATCACAGTCTGTAGAATGTGCAGATTTCTACCCTATCTACTTCAACATTCTTTTTCACATCGTATTTCACAAAAGAAACGTCAACAGAAATCATTAGCGTAGTTTTGTACTTCGATAGAAAATGATCTGTTAAACGGGTTGAAACTTAAAAATGTCGAAGTGTAACGACTCAATAATCATACTGTTACTAACTGTTCAATTGCATTAGAGCAGAGACTTAATGGTTGATCAAGGTGAGCTATGAATACCGTTCAAAAAAAAATTGTTCGAACAGTTTAGTTTACTTCTACCGCGATATTGTTCGAAAAGACAAATTAGAAAGCCTTGTATTCAAATTTCGACTTGAAATTTTGTCTAGAAATCGATCCAAATGAGAGAAAAAAACTGTTCTTAATCAAACTTCTTCTAAAAGGAAGCACAGAATTGTTTTAGAACCCAAGTGTTAACGTTTAGAATTTCCTTAGCAATAAGCTAACTGTCAGATTTCTTTTGAGGATTTGAAAAACATGTCTCGCGTTAATTTTTATCTAGATTCAATTCTTTTTGAATTTTCGCACAAAGCAACTCTCTTTATCTAACCAATAGAAAACGATTCTTAATTCTATCTGTATTCTAAAAATCTAGAAATTCAATAGAAAACATTTTTCAATAATCATAACACGTACAGACTCTTGCAATTTCCTACAAAAACAAAAAGAAAATGAAATGTATTCTAAATTTTCAATAACAATAACAGCAAAGAGAAATACATACCAAATAACTTCTGAAAATCCAGTCATGGCATTTTTTAATAAATCTACATCTGAAACATTATTATTATTGTTGCCTTCATATTGTTTTGGTGATTGTACGATTCCGTCCGATATTCTATCATAGCAAAAATAAAAGTGAATATTTCATGCATATAAGAATATCATCACCGATTACTTTTCATTGTTACTGCTACCATTAGCCATCGGACGATTATTACGACGTACTGATGCTAATAATTGATTATTTTTCAATTTTTCTAAATAAGTCGTTCTACAAACGAAAGGTATTCCTAAAAGAAAACTATATGAATACATTGTGATTAGATTTTAATTACCTTTGAGAAACAATTGAACAAAATCGAAACGATTAGCTGCTAGAAATTGTAATGATGAACTCTAAAATATGAAAAATAAAACGAAATTTATTTCAAAAACAACAAATATGTTGAATTTTTCAAAGTTACTTTCGATCGAAAATCCAATGCATCTATTTCATTTTCAGGAAATAAATAGAAATTATAAGCTGTCAATGCATATCTAGAAAAGACATTATATCATAAGAAATAAATCAGAAACATGCATCTACACAATCGTACCGATTCTCTGATGGATTCATACATTTAACCATTGCAAGTCCAACTTGAACCATTAAATAATGTCGATCACACTAAAAGAAAAAGAATTTTCAATCAAACAAATTAAAAGAAAGCATATATACTTCATAATGACGTTGATATCGTTCAGCTGGTGTATCGAAATAATTCATTTTATCGAATGATAATATTCCAGTAAATTCACCGTCGATTGCTACATAATCAGCAGTATTTATATCATTTAAAATTTGAGGTAAAACATCATAAAAATCTTAATTAATCTTAATTAATATTTATATAAAATAAACAAATGGCTTACTGTCACGATTAACATCCATGAATAGACCGAACTTAAATTACTTAATACTACAATAATCTAGAAAAAAAATCGACATACGTACTTATTTTGTCTAATTCATGTGGAGAAAAAAAAGTGAAATGATTCCCAACGCTTTTGATTGGTTGCTGACGTCACAAGCGAACTTCTTGCGAAATTACATTTCTATTCAATCATTGCTACACTGTTTTTTTTCGTGGTTGCAACAATCCACTTGTAACGAACAACATCGTCGAAAAATATTTGAATAGCAAGGAAGGTATTTGTTAACAATTGTCATTCTTCTCATCGTTGTCAAATACGCGACAATTACGAATTAAAAGACATGTAAGACAGATCATTATTATTTTTTATTTCATTGAATCAAAACTCAGGATTTGTAAAGGACGAAGGCGCATAAGAACACCAATCATCCCATTGGTATTTTCTCTGAAATACCCTACTAAATTTTATTTAAAAAAAAAAAGAGCACGTAGAGACGAACATTTTACTACCAAAATTATGAGATTTTGATCGAATTTTGAATACTAAAACTAATTAACAAAAAATGCATTTTTCGTCACTTATTGAATAATTGATCCCTGAACAGTGCACACAATTCTATAGTGAATATTTGAGATAAGACGTTTCTTAGATGATGAATTTGATAACTCCTAAATAGGACTTCAATTCTAGGTATAAATTATTAATTCATTATCAAACTGCAGTACATCAAGATTGAATGTATTAAGCAGTATTATTAGTATACTTCCTATATTTGTCATCTCCGAGTAACTTTCAACAAACATTCGAACCTGAAAGTTAGAGTAATCAAACTTCTTGTCTTACCCATTTGATAGTCTTTTTTCAAAAGTTTTAAAATCATACGTTTTCAGAGTAAAACAAAAATGGCCACTAGAAAAATTCAGAAGCGTACTCTTCTAAGGGTAGGATTTCGTACATTTTTTACTTGTATTCAACCTGTTTTTAATGCAAAGTAAACAGTCTGATCCCAAAAAACACAATGTTCGAAAACAGCAGGAGAAATTGAGTCGATTTCTGTATGTTTCAAAATTTTCAGAGACAATTATGTTTTTCATAGAAAAATTTCACCCTACTCCCCCTCTGTGTATTTTCAATCGAGAAATCTTATTTTTGAAAATTCCCTGATAGGGAGGAGTAGGGTGAAATATTTCTATGAAAAACATAATTGTCTCTGAAAATTTTGAAACATACACAAATCGACTCAATTTCTCCTGCTGATTTCGAACATTGTGTTTTTTGGGATCAGACTCTTCACTTTGCAATAAAAACATGCTAAATACAAGTAAAAAATGTACGGCATCCTAGCCCTAGAAGAGTACGCTTCTGAATTTTTCTAGTGGCCATATTTATTTTTCTCTGAAAACGTATGATTTTAAAACTTTTGAAAAAGGCTATCATATAAGTAAGACAAGAAGTTTGGTTACTTCAGTTTTAAACTAAATTATTTGCTGAAAGATGAGGATAAATCACAAATATAGTAAAAATAGTAATAGTACTTCTCAATAACTTGGATCTTTATCTTATTCAACTAAAGCATTTGTCCATCATTTGTATATAGAAGTGAAGCCCTATTCAGGAGCTATCAAGTTTATAATTAAAGTACCATTTTTTTCTTATAAATGTATTATGGAATTGAATCTACAGCGTACAGAACAATTATTGAATTAGTAACGAAAATTGCGTTTTTTGTTAATAAGTTTTAGTCTTCAAAATTCAATCAGAATCTCATCATTTTGGTACTAAAACGTTCGTCTCTGCTTGCTCTTTGTTTTTAAATAAAATTTAGTAGGATTTGTCTGAGAAAATACCAATGGACGGATTCGTGGTCTTATGCGCCCTCGTCATGTTAGACTCCTATAGAGACTAGAACTTGTCCGTAAATTCAGATCATATACCAACCATAGGTAATAGATTCCAAATGAATAATATCGTTCGATCATGAAACTTGTTATGATTACAACATGAGCATATTCATACGTACACTTCTTCCGTCTGACGTAATTCTATAATTCATGATATGATATTTCGTCCTAGAAAGCAAAAGAACAAAAAAATTATTTTGATTTTGACGTTTTCTTTTCTGTTTTCCAAAAACAAGTCGTTTTAATTCATTGCATGATATTGAAACTTCCGAATAATCTATTAATGTATAATAACTCTTCGATCGAATTTCATTAAGAAATCTATAATGTTTCCTTTTACTAATAGTAATTTGACCAAGGAAATGAAACTCAATAGCTTTTAGTTAAACATATGTTTCGAATAATCGTATCATATCGTTTGTTTCAATATCTTAACTTTAATGAAATCTGACAAACATATCTGCAAGCACACACTCTGGGATCTATAAATGATTGTAAATAAGTCGAAAATTTATTTTACCAAAAGATATACTCGAAGAATCGTATTTGTAAAAAGTCTCGATATAAAATTTGTGTGCGATTTTCGACCGTTCATAATTTACAAATGAATGATCGAGACTAAAAATGACGTTAGTGCAGAATCGCAACTCCATCGGAATTTTTTGTATTTTAACTACTGAAATTCACAAAAAACAAACGATCATTTTTGAAAACTGTTCTTGAATGTAAAAGAAAGAAGCAATTCGTGACTCATGTTTACAACTTGTGATTGTTTTAAGTAATAGAATATTAAATTCTCTACAACGATAGAATGTAAAAACCATCCCATACTACCTTGTAGAGAAATTACGAATCGAATGATACACTTCTTTAAAAACTATAAGTAGGTTGACAATCGAAGAAAAAATTTTTTATCAAGACTTTTAATACATAGGTTACTTTAATAGTAATCAAAGGAAATTGAATCAAGCGAAGAGCCATCTGCACAATCTCAAGAATAAGACACCTTTACAAGATCGTAGTTGTCTATGTGACATGACCTTGTGAACATGTTGTGTTTTTCTTCTGTTACTACGAACTTCCAGTATTATAGTAGAACACCTATAATTATTTATTTTTCGAAGAAAATAGTAGATCATAATTTTTTAAACCGAAATTTTCTAGTTCTCTACTACTTTTATTTCCATTACAGATGTTATCAACCAGGAATCAATAGTAGATATTTACCAATGAAGTAAGTGTCGACTTAAAGTAATATAGTGCAAAAACTAGACGAGTTTAACGTTTCAGTTTTTGAAGGACTACGCTAACAAGTATGCTTTGTTCTCATTTCTGTAATATTTAATCACATAGAATCGTTCATGAAGTTTTGAGAAATAACCTATTCTTCTTTGATAATTTACTTGTTAATACTTGATGCACTTACATTAATAGATTTATGTGCATTTATTTCATTAGTCGAGATCTAAATGATTTGAATCTCTGAATGATTGTCATTTGTATTTTACCATTAGAATTTCTTGATATTTTGAAAAAAAGAAAAAGTAATCAACTTCAATAGTATATTCATAGTTGTTTTATTTTTTTTGAAATAATTCTTAACTACTGGAGAAAGTGTTATTCATTATGAATAGTTCTTTTACGTTAATACTATTAATAAAATATGTAGCCTTTCCGTATGAATTAAAATGTCAATGAAAATTTACTTTTCAACGACATTAGTATACACAGCATATCTCATGAATGGAAATAGATAATCTTTTCTCTTACCATCATATCATAATATTAAATATCCATTTGCATTGTTAATTATCATTACAATCAAAGAACTAGATGAATCAAATTATTGCAAGAGAAAGTAAAATTCAAATTCATAGTTACTATACCTTTGTAAAAATGTTGTCCATATTGATTGTCGTTGAAATGAAATTCAATTTTTTTTCTCTTTTCTACGAACGATGCATTATTCATACAATATATTATGAATATTCTGAAATGAGCTAAATTACAGACGATCATTGAATCGTCTTTCTCTATGCATCATTGTTTTTATTAATATCAAACAATCTGTAACAAAAAGAGACAAAAAAAAAAGGAAAAAAGATTTTATAATTTATTTGAGTCTGGGTGTTCTGGTTTTTCGATAGTTTTATACGTGTATTTTTAAGGATAACATTAAAAAACGTAATGTATGTATGGGAACATAAAATATATAATATTGTGTGTGTTCGTGTATGTATGTTTTTGCAAAGCTTGTTTGAAATTGAATGATTTTGGTTGTGTCTTTTTTTTTGCTGAACGATCGAAAAGAATAAGAAAAAAAGTGACAACACCGAGACAAAAGAAAACGAAATCAGAAAAAAAAAGAAAAACATTTGAGATTGTTCAATTTAACTAGATGCTTTGGCCGCTCGTGCACTGGTCTTTCGTGGTGATTCTTTTGCTTGTTGTTGCTGCAATGGTTGTTGTTGTTGTTGTTGTTGTTGCACCGATTGTGATTGTTGTTGATAAATAAGTACATAGGCTGATTTACTAATAACACTACTTTCATCAATATCTGTTACACATGAATCATCAAATGTATGCCATTTTTGATCATGAATATTTTTCGCATGTGCTGTATAATGTCCACCGCCTAATCCACCCATGTGATTACTAACAGCAATAAGATCATATTTAGCATTCGATTTTTCAGTTGAATTAAGAACGAACTGTGATAGATCTAAATCATATATAGGACAATCGATAAATAAATCGATTTTATCACGATAATGTCGTGTATAATTGAAACGTTTTAATTGTACAATTAAAACTTTCGGTAATAACCATAGATCGATTTTTTTCGATGCATTCTTCAATTGTTTACATTTCGGACAATACCATTGATCATTGTCAGATAATGTTTCTTTAGTTGTAAAATATTTAAAACAGTCTAATAACGATGTTGTTGATTGTTTATGTTGACTACGCGTTTGTACACCACTATTCGTTGTTGATGATGATGATGTTGGCTGAAGATTTTCTCTATCTAAACGTTTCTTTTCTTCTTGTTCATATTTTTCGACAATCGATGATGCAACATCAACAACAAGTGTCGTATTTGTACGATTAAAATCAATATGATCATCAAGACATGATGCTAATGGTTTAGTTGTTTGTGTATAATTTTGATTAAATACACATGATGCTGTATAAAGTGATTTATCCGATGATTGAGTTGAATGAGATGTTTGTAATGGGAGAAAACTACCAATTGAATTCTAAAATTAGAAAAATTATTAATTTAGATGTAAGAAAATAAAAAAAATAGTTTAGATGTTATTCTTAATGGACATTCGAATTTAATTATTTTATAGTAATTGCAGATTTTAAGTCGAAATTTTTCAATTAGCAAAAGACTTATCCATCATTTAAATTCTATAATATTGATGTTAGAATCTTCATATTCTTGATAAATATAAGAATAAAATGATTTTAATATAAATCATCCTACTCATATCTTTATCTGAGCAAACAGAAGAAATGATGGATACTATTTCAAAGAAAAAATACTGACAATTTTCTACTACTCTATACGTTGGTTTCGAGCTTCAAAACATGAAACTTAGAGGGGACAATGCTGAGGAACCAAATGGTGAGTTTTTATCAAAAAATGATTTTTCTGATTTCAAGTCTTTCTTCCAGTTAGTAATATTCTGCTTTTTAGAATTTAATAGTAAGCTACGACGAATTTCATCGTGGCTACTAAAATTTGAGTAAAACTTCAAAGAATTATAACTTCTTAATGGATCCATATTTTTAGATGAAATTCAATGTAGTCTACTATAAAATTGTAAAAAAGCAGAATACTACTAACTGCAAGAAAATCGTGCAAATTCAGGTTCAAATGAAAGAAAATTTATTTTACCTTTGTGACAAGTTCTGATAGAAGAAAGGTTAAACTCAGTCCATAACAACCCACGCCACACAATGTCGGTAACAGTCTGTGAGGAAGAAGAGAGTGAATGCATGTTTTTTATACCCTTAACACTTCTTTCAGGTCGTTTTTCACAAAAGACTAATGTAAGCTTTGATAATTTCAAATAGATTTCAAGAATCTGATTACGCAAATGATTCGAGTATCAGCAGAGACCATAGTTGTCAACAATTTCAAAGTTCGAACTCAATTGATTCAATTTGTGCATATGAAAGTTCATAACACAATTGTTTCAGCCAACTATGATTGTTTCTCAGAATAGACGATAAGTTCTTTCCTATTCAATCAGTAGAATACTCTAGATTGTGATCCGGTGCATAAAAGATCAATGTTCGTCAACAACGAACACTAGATATTACTTTTATTCCCCGTATATCCTAGATGAATAATCTCGTACCTGTAATGCATCTTGAATATGTCGTCCGGTACATTTATGTCTTGGAATATTAAGATAAATAGGTAGACCGAAATTTTGATGTAAACTATCGGCTGTACGAAATAGACATGGCATAAGTATGGTTTCATTATTTTCTTTTTTTAATGAAACTGGTACTTCATAAAAAACAATTTGATCACGTTCAAGTATATTTGTTAATAATGCATCATCACTATATTGTAAATGTATACGATGATTATAAACTTCAACAGGTAATATTAATTCTGGCTTTGGTTGATGTCCATCATAATCCGTTGCTAATGTTAAATCTTCTTCTTGTTCATCATCTTGATTAATTGAATTGATTGCACTCAATGTTGAATCATCATCAGCATCCATAGGCTCATGTGTATTATTCTTTTGTTTTGGTTGAAAACGTTCACAAAAATCTTTCAATAGATTATGCATACGACCACGTTCATTCGATTTAATATAATAATATCTTATTTGTCCATTTAAACGAATATATTCTATTTTGAATACGCGAATTTTCTTCTTATTAGGCAATGGTAAACTTAGAAAACATATCGGATCAAATGTACGTCCTGATGTTTTACAATCGAGACACTGTACAACAGATTTTATTTGTCCATGAAATATGTCATGAATTTTCGATTGATTACGTTTCCGATAATAATCCCATTGTTCAGCAGCTAATTTAACATCTTCAAAAGTACCATCGTCATCTTTCTTTTCCATGTAAGGTTTTTGTTTAATTAAATTCAAATCTTCATGCAAACCATCAAGTAAAAATGACATGAATTCTTGTGAATCTTGTTGTGAATAACCACTGAATTGCGGTGCATAACGTGCAACATTTTGCTTTAACGCTTTTGGTGCATAGTAATTTATTTTACCTGACCACATATTAGCTATTAAATCGCCATAAGCTTGTGCAACATCACCTTTCATACCTAATGGATTATCACGATTAATATGTTGTAAATATTCACGTCGTAGGAAATATTCTGTTAATGCTGGTACATTAGATATACATTGTAATGCTGAATTCATAAAACATGTATTACCTAAATTCGATAGACCACATAAACCGGGCGTATAAAAAGCTCCTGCTGGTACAGGCGATAAATTATTTCGTGTTAATGTTGCTGATTCATAAGTTATTAAGGCATTCTTCGACAATTCAATATCAGCTAGAATAATACCTGGTCGAACATCGATCGCTTCCCAATTGTCACCATGTTCATCTGTTGATGTGTATAAACGATAATTCATATGTGAATCTGATGGTATAGAAAAGATTTTACATATATCCAATTTCAAATCTTCTAATTTTGTTCGACGACTACGATAGATTTGTTTAGTTGGCGATGAAGTTTGTCGTGATTTACGTATACGTAATGGTACGAAATATGTTTCAATAACTGTTTGAAAGTCACCTGATGAAATAACTTTACGGATAATTTCAGAGCCAATTTTCTTATATGTTTGAACAAGATCTTGGTAAAGTTCATAGGGTATAAATGTATAATCATTGCCTTCGACAGCATCAGGACGTAATTGAACACCATCGGGATGATCAATAGTTGATGAATCGATTAGACTAGAGAAATCGATTGGACCGGGTGGAGCATTCTTGTCTGGTATCGTATCGATACCAACATATCGTTTCCAATGTTCAAACCATTTAGCATCAATAACAACATATTTATCATTTTCTTGCTGTTCACGTGATAATAACTTTACGTATTGATCAACTGGATTTGATGGCATAATGGATTTATTTTAATTTTATTGAATTATTTTTTTTTAATTTTTAGGCTAGTAGGTATTAAGCGCGAAAGTAACAAGTGCTTGTTTAAAATATTATGAAGTAAAGAAAAATCTAGAAATGAGTCAGTTTGTAAAATACTAAATTGATGATTATATATGTACGCATATATATATGTATATGTATATATCTTTTGTTTGGAACAAACAATGTACAAGACAAGGAAAGATGAAATATGTAGCAACAAATATTTGCGCTTAACGAGCGAATTTTAGCTATGTGTCAATACACAGATGAAGAAAAGCTAGGCCATCAAATAATCATAATGATTTTTAAAAAAAAAGCCTATTCGCTCAATCTAACTCAAAAGTAAAATAAAAATAAGTGCAAATGATGATATTTATAAGAATAACAAGAAAAAAAGAAAATTTCAAAGAAAGATGCATAGATGACTTATGAAGGTATTTTATGGATTGAAGACGAGGTAATCCAAAATAAGTTCTTTTATTCTTGCACTCATTTAAATCTCATTATATATATATATATATATTTATATACGCACCTAAAAAGTAAATAAATATATAGATAAATACAATTAAATGATCGGTGGTGTATTCATCTATAATCATAAAGGCGAAGTTCTTATATCAGTAAGATAAAGATCGATGAATTTATCTCAATAAATTTAGTTTTTATTTATTTATTTCATTTTCGTATAGCGTGTTTATCGTGATGATATAGGACGAAACGCTGTCGATGCCTTTCGTGTTAATGTCATACATGCACGTCAACAAGCACGTTTTCCAGTTGTTAACATAGCACGAACAAGTTTCTTCTATACAAAACGTTCAAATATATGGTTATGTGCTGTTGCTAAACAAAATATTAATGCAGCTATGGTATTTGAATTTCTTACTAAAATGATTGATATAATGCAATCCTACTTTGGTAAAATCAGTGAAGAAAATGTTAAAAATAATTTCGTTCTAATCTATGAACTATTGGATGAAATACTCGATTTTGGTTATCCACAAAATAGTGACACAGGTGTTTTGAAAACGTTCATAACACAACAAGGTGTACGACCTGTGACGCGTGAAGAACAAACAAATGTAACATCAGCTGTCACAGGACAAATCGGTTGGCGTCGTGAAGGTATTAAATATCGTCGTAATGAATTATTTCTTGATGTTATCGAATCAGTTAATTTACTCATGTCACAACAAGGTCAAGTATTAAGTACACATGTTGCTGGTCGTGTTGTTATGAAAAGTTATCTATCAGGTATGCCTGAATGTAAATTCGGTATTAACGATAAAATAACAGTTGAAAATCGTGCAAAAAATCAATCGGATTCAAATAATAACAATGCAAGTACAATCAATCCATCGACAACAACTAAAACGGCTATTGCCATTGATGATTGTCAATTTCATCAATGTGTTAAATTATCGAAATTTGAATCGGAACATTCAATATCATTTATACCACCGGATGGTGAATTCGAATTAATGCGTTATCGTACAACTAAAGATATTAGTTTACCGTTTCGTGTTATACCATTAGTACGTGAAATAGGTCGTACGAAAATGGAAGTTAAAGTTGTTGTTAAATCAAATTTTAAGCCAACACTTATTGGACAAAAAATTGAGATACGTATACCAACACCACCGAATACATGTGATGTACAATTATTGTGTATGAAAGGCAAAGCTAAACATAAATCATCGGAAAATGCTATCGTATGGAAAATGAAACGTATGGGTGGCATGAAAGAATCACAGTTAAGTGCTGAAATTGAATTATTACCTAATGATAAGAAAAAATGGAATCGTCCACCAATATCGATGAATTTCGAAGTACCATTTGCACCATCTGGCTTTAAAGTTCGATATCTTAAAGTGTTTGAACATAAACTTAATTATTCAGATTCAGAAACAATCAAATGGGTACGATATATTGGTAAAAGTGGTTTGTATGAAACTCGATGTTAAACTAAACGATCAAAATTATTATTATTATTTTCTTTCTCTGGTTTGTTCGATGTTGTTCATTGACTTCGCTGTTGACTCTATTTTCTTACATTTACACATTCCGTATTTAAACAAACGATCTCTTCTCTTACCTTTCTATACATAAGTTCACTTTGGTACAATCACATTATTTATGTAGAATTTATAAATGTGTGCATGAAATAAAATTTGAATTTCTTGCCTAATTTTTGATTGAAAAATAAAATTTTCTCAAGTTTTCAAATCGTCTATCACCATTTAAGATGAACGTTTGAAGTTTTATTCTTAATACATGGATATTTTATTAGAATGCTAATCAATTTGAATACTAGACATATAAATATGATAGATAAGTTATGATTTTCTTCGAGGAACATATTTTAAATTTTGTAAAAACACTCAGAAAATGTTCTATGATCAGAATTACATAATTATCTTTCACTATTCTTGCCATTTTAGTTAAGGATTATATAACTGTCATTGTTTTATGTTTTCAGTTGGATGTAAATATTGATGTCTATGTACTTGTATTAATAGATTTTCATGCATATACTTCATAAGTAACTTTTCAATTCAGAAAAATACAACTATTAGTTATGAATGCATCACGAGTAGATAAGCTGAAGCCTAATCTTTCATAAATGATACGATTTGATATCCGATACTTTTTTTTCCTTGTCAAAAGCAATAAAAAATTTGATTGAATGTAACCTTTAACTTTCGAATTAGTTTGATTGTAATTAATAAACTGTTTTGTATGTATGTGTGTGAAGCGTATGTCATGATTCGAACTGTTATATCAATGGATCATTGTAGCCGTCATGTAAGAGAGTAGATTTTTAATTATTCGAATAGACATGAAACTTTTCATTGAATTATCAATAAGTGATCTCTATCATGAGAGGTCAAAACAACAAAGTATCCCATATATCGAATATAAATGTATCAAATTATTATTCACTGCGCCGATTGTGGGTTGAGTATAATTCTCAACTATCAGACTGATAATTTCATACAATTCGAACGCTCTCGATCATAATGTTTGAGAAATGCAGCTTCATCGAAACGTCTACCGTGATAGGGAAAATGTTTCTCGGGCATCAATAAATGTACATGAAAATTTAACTTTAGCAAATTTTATCTAATAGTATACTTCCATGAAAGATATTCGTAATTCGAAAATATTCATCCGAGTAATGCTAACATATGAAGTGCAACATTTGAACAATTCTATCAATTTTTTCCAAGAAATATGTATATAGTGACTTGGAAAAGCGGCACAATCAAGTATAAAGTATTACAATTAAGAGTGTTTGTTAGTTTCCTATGCAAATAAATGTGAGGAGAACATTTTGCTTCAAATCTATTAATTGTAAGGGAAAACGTCAAGTAATTTTCTTCAAATGTTATTGTCGATGATTTAAGACATACATGTCTACTATTGACTAACAAGCAAATGCCATAGGAAAAACCTATATATTGTATGTCATTCTGAACTTGGATTATATGGCAATATAGCTTTATAAAGTCAACAATAATCTATACCATAGACAACAGCAATGACGTCATTTATTTACTTCGTCTCCAATTCACATTACATTCGAGCAAAGTCTAACTTCGTTCGAATTTTAACATCGACGCTGAATTTAATTCATTTCTGACGACCTATTCTTATTTTTTGTGCAATCAATGATTCAAGACAAAAATCATTTTCTTCATGGAAACTAAAATTTTTAAGGAATGCTTGCGTATTGACTGACTTGTTGAATATATACATATCCCGATATGCAAATTCATTTTGTTTATTTTTCAAAGAAATAAATGTTTTCTACTTCAGATTTTTTACTAGAAGAATCTGATTTATAGTTGAACACTCGGCCATTTGAATCCGTTTTTGATCTAATTCAAACGTTGTAAAACTATTCCGATATTATTCAAAATAAATTATCAACAACTATTGTTCAAAGTTATTGCACGATTGGAATTTGTGTATAGTGAATGTAGGCTATTTATTGCATAACGTTGTGAATCAGTCATGAAAATTCAGAATATAATTTGACGTGATAATGTTTGTCTTTCAATCTATCATGTTAGTTGAGAATCGCAAAAATTATTCTACATCATCATGATGAATTTTGTGCGAAAATGCCATGGACGTCATATTCATCAGCTATGTACACGAAGAGCTTCAGTCGATTCATTTATAAGAAGAGAAATTAAATAAACAGCAAGGTTTCGTATTGGACTCATTTACTCATAATATTCTTCTACGCGTAATATTTATTAGACGATCTGTTTCTGAAACAAAACATTGTTGAAAATGATTATAACGAGTAAAAGAAATTTGAAAGACTTCTGAATAAGATTGAAATGAAGTTCATAAGTTAGGTACAGCCTGATGTCCTAAGTGACTCATGAACTCATGAAATATTTTATCTATGAAAATTTGAACGTTGTACAAAAGAGATATGATTTGTAGTTCGTATATTATTAATCAATGTCATAGAATTTTTCGCCATGAAACTCGAGTTGTTAGATTATTTTAACCAATTACATCTTCAGCATATTTTACTGAAACAACAATGATATTCATACTTGAAGCTTAGTTTTTCTTTAATCGAATTCACATTTTGTATATGAACTTAATGTATCATTCTAAATCATTAATGATAAATGAAGCACTGTCGGTTCTTAGTAGAACTTTAATGTTTCGAAGATATTGCTAAGGCCCCCCCCCCCCTAAAAAAAGGTCGATTATCGTCAAGAAAATGAAAATTGAGATAACACCATGAGGTGATAGCCCAAGTTCTGCTCTTTCAGAATCACTATAGTTTTTTTTTCAAAGACCATTTTTTGACCGAAATTTTTAGTGATCTTTGAGAGGTCCTCTATGCCAAAAAAGTTTTTTTTTAAGAATTATGTCTTTGATCTCTAATTACTGATTAATTAATTAATTATCTAACAATTCATTAAGCACTCAGTGTGTGCAGAATTAAAAGTTGTGTCGGACTATTTAGGTCAGTTTCCTCAAAAACCGCGTGAAAATTGCAGAAAATTTAAAAAAACAGCAAAAAATTTCCGAAAAAATCTTTTCATGTTTTTCCATTTTCCGTCCTAGTTATTTTGCCTTCAACTATGTTTTTCCGAAAATTTTTTTTACCATTCGATAGAGCATACAAAGACTCAGACCATCGTATGCTTCGATTTTTGAAAACGCTTTTTTATGCCCAAAAAAGATCCCCTACGAAATTCACTTGCAGTTTTGTGGCCTTTTTTCAAGGACTTTGAATTGTAGAAACGTTTTTGGCTTACAGAATGAACTTTTTTAAAATCAAAGCACGAGACGCCCTTCATTTTTGCATGCTCTATCGAATGGTAAAAAACATTTTTCGAAAAAACATCGTTGAAGGCAAAATAACTAGGATGGAAAATGGGTCATTTTTAACCAGTGTTAACTTGATAACTTTCTTAAACTTGCATATTTCGGGCTGAAATTTTTATTTTAGGCTACCTGCTCCAGTCCTAATATATCCTAAAAATTTCAGCCGATTTGGACTTTCTTTGACGAATATCAATTTTTGACGGGGGGGGGGGGCGGCCTAAGAAATATCGTAGAAACTTTTTCGGTTGAATATTTGATTACTTGCGATCATCGTTTCACATCGTCAATACTCTTTTAGGATACATTAATAATTTAACATGCTTTTCATATCACACTCATATATAATTATGAACAACTACTATGAGTATTTTCACAAGTGAATTTCTTTGATTAAAACAGATGAAACGTTCAATTCGATACTTCATTTTTTAGTACTCTTAGAAACGATGACAATAGTCTGCCGCGAAATACTGTACGTTGGTGGCCAACAAAAGTATTAAATATAACTCTTTTCACAATATGCGTAGTTCGTTACAGTGTCCGACTCGGGTTATATATCTAAATATTGTTTTTAGCTGAACGCTCTTTTAGAGTATAAAGATTACGTTTCATACAACGAGAGATTATCTATTATTTATTTTCGGTTTAATTTACTAAATCTTCTTGAAGATGTTTTGGATTTTACCCATCATGCAATGAAGAAAAATTTTAAAACTTTTCTTGAATAACATTGTTGTCTTAGCTACTCAATATTGACGAAATAAAAAGAATGAAAATAGACCAAGGACATATCGTATATGTTTTTGCTGTTTCTGTTCTAGTTGAATCAAAAACATTGATCCATGTAGGACACTGGTTTATTAGAACATATATTTTGCACATTTCTATTTGAAGTGTATTTCGATACGACGAAAATATTCATCGTTACTTTTCTAGATGTTAACGCTGATTAAATGCCGCGTCTGACTTAAGGCGCTTCAAGATTTTATTTCCGTACACTTTACTTTTCGAATCAGATTATCATTAGAATTCAGGGAAGATGAAAACTTATCAAAACGACGAAAGAATTACTATTTGTATCATATTTCAATTTATATTTGAGTTTTTTGGAACAGAAGAGAAACAAGAACTGGAATAGCATGATAATCATATTAGCTAGTTTATGAAGCCATCTTTCTTTTTTTTTCTGTCCAATTGTAATTGTCTAACTAAAACAATCAAGAGAAGAGAGAGAAAAAACAAAGATTTGCATAAAAGTTCCGATTTCTGTTCTTTACTGTAGACTTTGTACTCTCCGTATTTGTACTGCTTTGACTGTTTTCTATTCGTGCTGTCAGATGTTCATTAGTAAGATCGAAGCAATGTGCACAGTTTGGACAACGGATATTTTTTCCCATTCGTATTTTTAACTACGTCCAGAAGCAAAAACAAAATAGAATTGCATAATCATTGGACAATATTCACCTCGTTGTTTATTTAATACACCCGATTGTGCTGTCGATGATTCAGTTATAATCGATGACATTACTGTTGTTTCAGGATGATAAACGTAAGAACCATCAGGTAATCGAGTACATAACGTAAATGTTATATGTGATTTTTCAAGTTGATAAGTTTCGATTAAAGCTTTGGGTGATAGTCTTGCTTCATTCATAGTATCTAAAGTATTTAAATTAAAAAATAAATGATTATCTTTTTACTTTTATTCCTACTTGATATAGAAATATCGGTATTTCAAAATGGTATTAATGGTTGAGCATCAATTAGCTCGTGTAATTTCGATTTGATCAATACAAGTTGAAATCTAGAAAAACGATAATGAAAATATTGTTTTCTGTTCTATTAATCATTTACCTCATAATGTCACGGCTTGCTTGATTTGTTCGAACAGGTATATAAATTGGATTTTTATCCGGCACATTTTTATCACGATGATTTATTTGAAATTTATATGGACTATAAAAATGTCCACGTCCATCAACGGATGTTGTTATTAATGCAACACGAACATATTTATTTTTAAAATCACGGGTATAATTTGCTGGGATCTGCAAAAGTAAACATGATCTATTTAAGATCGTGCGCTACTTTTCTCCAGACTTTCTGAGAACACTCTCAGCCAAGAAATGTTATTCTGCCCTAGCTTCTTTCATATGAAACAGCATACAAACATTATCTAATGATACGAGACTCTCTTATGCTTCTTCCTGTGAAACAGATGTAGACTGCTCAAGTTTCAAGTATAATATATAGTTACCCTGCTGTAAACAGACCTAATTCGTTATGCATGACTGCATTTTGTCTAATAGATGACATGACATTGATGTGTTTGGTTGTTTCTTTGTGAAAAACAAAATTTCTCTTTCATTGACGAATAAAAAAATCTGGAGACCATTTAAATTAAGCTTTTACATACGAAAGGAAAATCGTGTAGAATCGGTCGAATACGACTAATACATCGTTGTTCCATTATAACGGCAACTTATATCCTAGTTGTCATGCACTTTGATCAATTGTTTATAATGACGTACAATTTGTATCGTATGTCTAACTTAAGTTCGATTTATCTTCTAGTCAGTTGTTTAAAAACATTTCAAGACAATTTTTCCGTCTAAAAATATGTAGTCAAGAAATAAGTTGACAGGACTTCAAGTCATGAAATGGCTTTTGAAAACGTATCTATCAAAAAATTGGGTACATGATCACACAAACATAAGCGTAGTCTTTCGGACTTTGTTCTCTACCTTTAATGTAACAAAGCGGCGTCCATCTTTATCAGCAAGATATCGTGGACACTTAATTTCACCATTTTGAGGAAAATAATCACTTTTATATCTTGGTCTGTATATCGGATCAAGATCATGAACGATTTCAATCGTAGATGATGTACTTTGCACTTGTGTTGTTGGAATAGAACCGATGGATGTTGATGATTGAATAGGATTCGTTTCCGATTGTATGTGTATTTGGTTATCTAAATTTGAAGAAAACAACACGATTTTATGTCATTAAATCAAATATGAAGATATTTATTTAGCATACCAACAGAGTGTTGGATTGATGCAGAATCGTCATCATTAAGTATTCGGTTCTGATTAAAAGCTTCTGAAACGCATGCATCAACCGTATCGTTTTCAAAAACATCCGTCACAAAATCTAAATCTATGAAAAAACTTCTTGGATACCAGTTCAAATGAATCAATTTTTCATTCATTCAACCTTTGTTCCGTGGATCATTTGTGCTGAGGATACAATCGTCATGCAAAGGGTTTGATAATTCGGGACAAGCGTGATTAAATATGATTGCATCTTCAATTTCTTCCATGTCGTCTACAAAAATCTCACGGTGCTTTCCCAATGATAATTGATCGTAAACTCTTTTGAGCGTATTGGATGAATGACCTTGTTAATGAGAAACTATGAAATTAGTTTCGCAAAAACAAATGTCATGCATATACAGGTAACGATGGTTGTTTGCGACTGAAGTAGATTAGCAACGCGTAAAGCTGGACGGGAGAAAAAAGAAAATAATGCATGCTTGAATGAGATTTGTGTTTTTCAACTTGAAGAGGTTGAATTAGACCAAAAGCCTGTTTTTATTTTCGTCATCATATACTAACTATATCGATAGAGGTCACTAAAGTATTGTTCAATGATAACATATATTTTTGACAGTTATTAGAATCAATGAAATTTTTAATTTTAATTTCATTTCGAGAACCATTTTGAGACAAAAAATTAATCGAATAGAAACTGTATTGAATCATCATTCGGAGTGCGGTTGCCAAGATACTTTACATTGACATAGAAGGCAAAAGCTTAGAATAGATCATATCACGTATAGAAAAAGTTTGCCTTGGAAATGGCAGCTCCAACAGGAGCCATATCTGCACTATTAGGTGCTTCAGCTACGCCGCCAACTGATGCAGCAGCTACCCCTACTACTATACCGACATCAGGAAAAACAATGGAACAATTAATAAAAGATATCAATCAATTAAAAACAGACGTCGATACTGCTACAAAAGCCTTGGAGAAAATTGAGACTGGACGAAAAAAAGCTGCTGCTAATCGTGATCGATCTGTCGAGGGTCGAACGCAAATTCGAGAATTGAACGAACGTGTTGCTAATCTTCAGAAACAAATGGATGCAATGACCAAAGATTCAGATCCGAGTTTTCCAGGAAAAAAATTTGATAAAGAAAAAAAATCTGCATTAAAAACACTCTCAAGTCTTACAAAAGATCTCAGTCATGCTGATAAACATCTCGAAAAAGTAACTGGAGCAACACCGACACCATCTGCTGATGTTCAACCTAGTACAACACCAATCAATGATCAGCCTGTAGCTGCTCCACGAGCATCAACTGAAAAAGCAACTACAAAAGGAGTTGGATCATTGATAAAGAAACTTCCATTTGGTAGCAAAAAGAAAAAATCATCAAAGAAATCAAAAGATAAAAAGACACCGGGAGCACCCGCAACATCCCAACCTGCTGAGGGTGCAACAGAAAAACAACATGGAGATAAAGAAGCAAGTGATCATGAAGAAGGCGACGAGGAAGAAGAAGAAGAAGAAGAAGAAGACGATGACGAAGTAGATAGTGATGATGATGATGTAGTGTCAGATACAAAGAAAGGTAAACATTTATGGAGAAAGATTTCCAAGTATTGAAATCGATTTTCAATGTCATTCACTTTTCTTGTGATTGGATCAATCATAAAAATATATAGGCAATTGGGAATTAAAATTTTCAATAGCATAGAGTAGCAACCATGACCTCTAAGCTGATACCATTGTCACAGTATCCATATTTTGATTTATATGTATTGAAAATCGATTCCATACTTTGACATATATTCTGATTAGAAATATTTCTGAATAATTTATCGAAAATTTGATTTCTGAAGTACCAGTAAAACCAACTCCAGTAACGAAGAAACCATCTGTCTCCGATGTAGACAGTGATGAAAGCGAAGATAGTGAAGATGACAATGATGATGTTGAAGACAATCGCCAGTTACTTCATGAACTTCACAATCGAACAAAAACAGATGAAACTATCAAACATCCTAGCAGCCATGATCGTCGACCACGTACACCAACAACACCACGTAGTAATAAAAAGTTGTCAGGAATAAAAACTGATCGATCAGCGTCACCTTCACCAAGAACGAAGAAAACTGCAGATGTAGCACCACCAGCTCCAGCAACTCGTAAATCAGGTCAAAGTCCAAAAGGTCATACTGCTAGTCCTATTGGTGGGAAAAAGCGAGACGAGGATAGTGAAGAGGATTCCTATTTTGAAGAAGAACCAGACCAAGATGATGATGCAGAACTTCGAGATTTACATGAAGCCGATGATCGCGATCAAGACGCATACGATCATGATTATGATGAATATGCAGAAGAAGAAGAAGAAGAAGAACCCACTGTTGTTAATGCACTTGTACAAGAACTTCGAACAAAAAAATACTTACCAGGAACGAAATTTATTGTTTTGCATGATTCAGCTGGTGAACAAACAGGAGATTTACCTGTACGTAAAAACGAAATCCTAACTCTTGTTGAACAATGTAAGGATGATTGGTGGCAATTTAAAAATGTTCAAACACAACAAGAAGGCTTAGTGGCAATTAATGTAATACAACCGTTATCGAATCAACTAACACGACGTCGAATAAAGCCAAGCACATCGGCTACAACACTTGTCGATGCATTCAAAGAGAAAAAGAATATTCCTGTAGGTTTTGTTCCATCAGATTTAGCACCATTGACACAACTTGCAGAATATCAATTATGGCAAAGTATTGTACCTAAAATGACTGAGTCGAATCTTGCTTTTACTGATCTTCATTGGCGTGCCGATACCGATAAATTACGTGTACATGATGTTATGCATCAAAAAATTCTCACTCTTAAAGAATGTGTTAAAATACCTCGAATTAAAGGTGAACAGGTAAGAAATGTTTTTGAAAATATTTATACAAGAGGATAATTAAATGGAAGAAAATTCTATTGCATACGTTCAAGTCTATAGTAGATTGAAATTAAATCGTTTTCATTGTATTGACAGAATCCTTTTTGTTTTGTTTTCTTTACATCAACAGTTCAAATCTAATTGGTATGTGCTCGTTGCTCGAATAGATTATTATAATCTAGTCTAATCAACTTGATTTGTTATATATTTTGTTTTCATATAGATTCGTGTTCTTGATCGATGTGTTCGTGCATGTCTTTGTGATGGTGTTGAAATCATTTCGAATATTCATGCAATACGAGCACGTGTTCCACAGAAAGTTGATGAACGCGATTTAACTGAGGATTGGTCTTTTGCACGCAATGGTATAAATACATTAATCGATGAACAATGTCAATTACTCATACGTTCAGATGCAGCTATTCCGGGCAAAAACTTACATTTACTTTTAGAACTATCACAATGGTGTCAATCAACAATAACACAAGATAAATGTGAAGTTGGTTGCGGCTGGTCAATGATTCCACTCGATGATGATGATCCACCATTGATAACAGATACGAAAAATTACAATGAACTTTTAAATGGTGGACATCGAGATGAACCCAATGTTTTACTTGATCCTCAATATAAAACTTTAGATTCTAATGGTTTATCAGGCATGATCGATCGATTTAAACGAGCACGTATTAAATTTTCCATTGAATCACGTGAAGACGATATTGATTTACTTTATGATAATCTACCAACTCAATCTATGATTGCACCATTGAATGTCATTAGAAGTCTTGTGTTTTTTCGTAATGAACTTGCCTATCAAATGCATAAACGGCATCATCCAACTGGTCTATCAACAACACCAATCGATTCTATATTTCTTACGACATTTTCTAAAGCACTATCACAACCTGATCTTATTTATAATTTAAATCGATTGTATCGTGCACGAAAAAATAGTTTACTACCTTCATCATCAAGCTTACAACAACAACGTGAATTGTTCATTAAAACATATGAACTATTTATTTATCCACTACTTCATTATCGCCAATTGCCTTCATACGATTTTCATGATCTGACAACGTTAACTGAACGACGAAAACTAATCAAAGATATGATTGATCGACAATTACCAAGAAAAAAACATCCAGCAGAAGATATTCTTTCAATATTACTTGATCCGAATTTAACAGATAAATGGACACCATTCACAACGGAAGAAGTTTCTTTTACATTCCAGAAATGTCTTCAAGATTTGTCACTTGATGTTGTAGCTTAGGTTTTAGTGTTTTGTAAAAAGAAAAAAAAGAAATAAGACTATCGTACAAATAAATGCATTCGAATGATGTGTAAGAATTGCTTTGAAAAACGTTTCTTTTAGAAAATTAATTTTATTCATAAGTTTGTTTTATTGTATCAAAACGTTGGGTTTGTTCATTAAAGTAAACATGGGTTTCTATAAATTTTTGCGTTCTATTATTTTACAAGATATTAGTTATTTATGTCAACCGTCTTAGAATAATGAGCGCATCTTGCCATGTTACGACGTACATTTTTTCTCCTCGTATCGTACATGATTTGTTCCATTCTTCCTAGGTAGACTTGAATAAATCATTTCAATATAGTTAAATTTTACTAGAGCCTATTTCAGGGTTACATGACCATGAGTATTTTTTAAAGAAACGTAAAAATGAAAATAAATAATCGGTATTGTTCTGTCTTTTTATGAAAGCAGATTAAAGTATCAGTCGCTTTTCCTCTTGGATGCATCATGCATTTTATAGACGATGGGAAGATAACATAACTCAAAGGTCTGAGCAATGAGCCTACCGAATTGAATATCTGCCGTGTTACTTTTTCTTGATTATTAATAAAAAGAATTCGAACTTTGAGCAGAAAACTTAGGAATCAAAATATAATGTGCCGATAATCGGTGTTATGTAACGAAAGGCATTTTGTTTTATCAGTTGAACTTTAGACAATCAAGACTATTAATCAATCTTGATTACATTGCTTGTTATTCATTTATCAATTCAACTTATTAATCTGTTTCGATAATTTCGTGTACACACCTTTTCATTACTGTATCTGTTAGCATATACTATGATTCGTTGACGTCGTTTTACATTAGAAGTGTCTTTTTAAATGTTAATATATTCTTTCATGTCTCGATTTGATTGATCATGTTGTTTTGATCTTCGTCATTTTCTCGGCTTCCTATATAGACAACTTTTTATTTCCACCCAGTTATTCTTGAGTAATAAGAATTTTTACATTTAATATTAGTAATAATCGTTCATTTAATATTATAGGTATGATGGGACAGAAGGAAGCGAAAATGTCCTCATTTTTTTAAAAAATGTACCGACGCAAATGAGGCTTATATCCTTAACCAGCGTTATTGATTGAATTACAATCTGGACTTAAATATTAATGACCTGTTACGAAGTGTTGCCGTGTGAATAAATTTGGTTTTTAAGAAGGTCATTTCAAGCTTAACTGCTTTCAGCAACACATATTTAAAAGAAGTGTCGTAACTACTGTGATAATAAACAATATATTAGTTGTTCAAATGAAATTGGAAGAAACTACGGAATTCTCAATTATTCCACAAAAAATCTAGCAGAAAAATTAGAACCAACTGCCTAGGCGTAAGTCGCTTTCAGAAATTTAAACCTCAGTACAACGAAATTCTACTGCATCGTCACTTTTGGCAAGTTCGATTTCGATCAATAGAAATCACTTTGAACACTTTCAGCAGTATGAGTGGAGAAATTATTTTTGACGGTCTCTAAGGACAATGCTTTTCTTTTTCAAAAAGAACACAGATAAAATCGATGGTTTTTTTTAATTGCGCAATATGCTCCTCCGTTGAAATTATTTCTTGTACAATTGATAATGAGAAACAATGAAGCGAAAATTCAATTGAAAATACATGAATGCGTCTTCTAATCTTGATCAATTTAGAACTATCCTCGACATATCTCCTTTGCTCCTTCTTTTCTTTTATAGTATATTTAATCATTTTTAATGTTCATTTTTCTCTTATAAATATTAATTAAACTGAACTTTACATAAAGTAAAAAAACTGTTAGCCCGCAATCCATTTGGGAATTAGAAATGTGAAACGCAATTTATGTGCTATTACTAAGGACAGGAAAGATACTTTATTCCATACATCTTCGGAACCATTTAATCTCTAACTATAGTCAAAATCTCAGTTAGCGAGCTATTGATACATTTTCATGAGATTCTAATGACCTACAATCATTTGTTCTTCATTAAGTCGTCTGTAATAATATGTGATGCTTCCAGCACCCGTCGGTCATGGTCTGGGATACTTTTGGAATCCGTCTATCACATCTGTGACGTTTTCTGCCTCCCCGTCTGTCATGGTCTTGAGGGGGGGGGGGGGCAATTTCTGCCCATATGCATTTTAACATTCATTCCAGAGAGTATTCTACGACATATTTAAAAAAAATACACTTAGAAATCCACCGTCTAGTTTGATACAGTATGCCTTCGGAAAAATATCTTTTACATGCTCACAAGTTGTGAAATTCGTTCTATTCTTGTCCTCGACCATCTTTACGAATAAAACAGCGAGTAAATCTTCAATTGAATTAATTGAATACCGAATCCGACTGGTGAAGTATCCTTCATTAATGAGTAACTATTTAGTACCTGAGGATAGAATGAAAGGTTGGCCAAAGTCTCACGTGAGATTTTGTCAAATTTCTATAGTAGGATTCAATAATATCCTAGAGTAGGGATTCCAATGACATTTATCCTCCGGATTCCGATAGGATTTCCACAATTTTGCGAAAATTCTATCAAATCCGATCGGATTCGATCACTGAAATGATTTTCCGTGGAAAAACATATTACAGGAAAAGCAATATATTTATGTTTCCTTATAAATATTGTATTATAATAGAGTCGAAACATTTACAAAAAAGTAAAATCAGAAATATCTAAATCTCGTCTTTCTAGTTGTGCATCATGTTCTAAGCCGACAAAGTTTACAGGTATTCGAAATTAATGTGACGGACGGTTGAATATGATTAAGTATTGTCAACTTTTCAACAAATATCCTGTCAATTTTGAATGATTGTAAGTTATGACAGATGTACTAAAAAAAAACCAGTATTTCATTGTGATTATTTTTGATAACGAGAAAATCAGAATGAAGTGCGTAATATTTTCTAGGGAACAACTATCATTTTTATGCATCAATGCAGAAAAAGGTCAGGGTAAAAATCGAATTTAAATGGATTACAAAATGATTGAAAATCAATTATAATTAATTATAGTGGAAAATAATCGGAATAGTCAGTGGCACTTTGTTTTTGGATTGTTATTGATTATAATCGGTTCTAATTTGATTTTTACCCTAATTATTTTACATAGGTATTTAAAGCACATGTTATTTCTCTCTAATAAATTTTTATATACTAAAATTTACTGACAACTAATACAAAAAGAATATGATCACGCATATTTTATCTAATCAATCGTTGAACATCTTTGCATTAAAATACACACACAATTTGAAAAGTTTATCGATGAATCGAGTAGCGTAAAAATACACTTGAAACAGTTACGTATCACATCATTTACTCTACTTTGTATGATATTTCTATGACATAAGAGTTTTTTTTCTTCATGATTCCATTTATTGCCATGAACCAGATTTATGTCAAAGAAATTCATAAACTTCTGTAAAACTGAAATCAGCGTTCGGCTCCATATTTGGTAAGGTAAGAAGGAATTCACGTTTCATTTGCTTTTGACATTTATTTCAGAAAAAGTTGATCTGGCTAGAAATAAACTGATTGAAGACATGCAGTTTTGGTATAGAAAAGGTAGATTGAACTAATAATTGTAGATGAGATGCATTTAGATCATTATAAAGTTAAATTCAAAACTACCCAGTCATATTTGATTGGTGAATGTTTCTCCTGATCTTCGTGGAATATAACATGACACTGTGAGGGTGCATTGTTGTCCGTTATTTTGGAACATGCCGGTAATAGTAGTGATGAAGAGAAAAGTAATACCCGTAGCAAATCTCGTAAAGCACTTCCTGCTACATGGAGAGTTTATTTTCAGGAGTACGTGTTAAAAAACACTCTGGAGTACTCTCATGATGAAAAGGATAGGCTCTAATTTAATTTTTCTCTTAAGATGATGCTCAGATGAAATCTGGTGATAAACGAAGAAAAACTACATGTGATAGTAGTCATATTGCTAAATATGGCTGATCAATTTTATCGTTCGTGAAAGATACAGACAGATAATCTTGTGATGTCATTAATGAAACACATATCTATCGAACAAAGAATCGGCCACGATAAGAGTAAGAACTTATCAAATACTTTTACATTCTTAGTTATTAAAAACACATGACTTAGTTTAGTGTAATAGTATGTAAGCTTTAAGTCTCATTTTTCTGTCTTCCATCTTTTCATTGTGAGCACCTTTTCTCATGCCACTCAACAGCATAGATTTCAATACTCCAGAAAATTATAGAATATTGAAAAGTCTTCGGCACCCATTGTGACTGACATTTTTCATTGAATGTTTTAAATTGTCTAGTTTTCGATTTCTGAACAAGTTTATTGCATTTTTCACAGAATTCAAGAACTACAAAAAACACTAATTCTTTTTTGTCACTGTATGAATGTCGGTCAACGTTACGCTGTGTCATCCTATTTATTTTATTATTGCCTTACTTAAATTCTATATCAATCAATTTATTTTCGAACCATAACGATGAAGATTTGAATCAGGAACATTTGAAAAATTTTAATTTATACCTGCCCTGCTGAAATAATACGACACGCATGTGACCATAAACGGTCCTGCACGGTGAGGTAATGGTGAAAACTACGAATAGAAGTAATCATTGATCTGAAACATTCCATTTTCTAAAGAATTTAAATATAAATGAATTACCAATTGTTTCAAACAAATCATCAACACCCCCTAGTACCGACACGTCAACTTAATCCTTCACCTCCTGTTGAATAAAGCGGGCGCAGTGCAACACAAAAAAATGACGTGATTTTCCTTGCAAACTGTTTCGATAATAGAAATTTTCCGATGGACATGGGAGAAAAGGTTGTACGAAATTGTTGCTCCCTCGAAATATTTCTTTTTTTTTCCTATGGTCATATAGATTCCAACAAAGAAAATATTTTACTACAATAAGATCATGATCAAATTGACTCAGGAAGAAAAATAAGACAGCAAGAACGGGCACCGATTCTTACCCGATAGTATTAGATCTTACAGCAGTATCGCATATGATCGTGTAAGATCCTACAAAACATCGTCGTTTCTGAAGTCTTACATATGCCATTGAAGAATCAAGTTTATTGTGGGTGCGGGTGCGGGTGTGGCTATTGGCAATCCTAACCCACATTGATACCTAATCTAGGGATACATACGGCACAAAACGATTGAGAAACGTAAACTAGCAAAAACGAATAAGTATTCAAAACGTAGACTAGTGGAACATGAATAGAACTATATGCCAAATGAAACAAAACACAATAGAAGATTTTGAAAAAGAAAACCATTAGCTAACGTAAAGCGATACACATCACATCATTTAGGATTTTGAGTCGTTTCGACAATATGCTGAAGACTATAGTGCCATTCAAGAGAAAATTTCATTGACATTTTCAAAGTAGATTTTTTATCAAAAAATAAGCGAACATGTTTTAATTTAGAAGAATCAATTTGATTTGTGGTGAAACTGTTATTGAATTAATTTGAGTTTGATTATACCGAAATGTAAAGTAAATGCTTAGAGCTATAGAGTTTCTCAATGTACTGGACGTTATTAGTGTGAAATAGTAGTTGTGTAGGTTGCTATGTAAGATAAGACCCTTGTTCAGTCATTGGCGGATCACGAATTGAACAGAAAAATCAAGAGAATATGATTATTATACAGGGCTACTTATGCAACGTCCATATTTTTCTTATCCAAAAGTAGGTGTCGAGAAAAAACTAAGTAATACTTTTTTTTTACAGATAAATCAATACCTTGTTGAAGTTCTCTATTAAAAATGCTTATTTATGAAGCTAAAGCCCACCACCGTACTTTCACAATATCAAAAATTGATGTAAACAGCATAATTCTATTTCTTATACACATTTCTTCATAATACAAAGAGTTTGATGAATCAATTTGGAAAAAGAAAAGAGCAACGACAAATCATATGTGAACTGGCAAGAACTGCATTAGAAACTATCGCATGTTTCGTTTGCTTTAGAATCTTGTCTGATTTGATTGGATCTGACAAGAGTCACTCAATCGACTCTTTATATATGTCTCTTAAGTTTTGATTCTTGCACGATGCATGTAAGTATCCTTCATTAAGAATCCAATGAAATCTTTAAAATCTTATACTTATCAACTATTGTGTGATCTTACCAGATCATCATTTAAATAATCTTGTATGCATAAGATCTTGCGAGGTCTTGTATGATTCTAGATTAAAAAATTAGATAATAATTGATTTATTGAAACTTAACTTATGAAAACAATATCGATGTAAAATTAGTAGCCAATGTATACTATCATTCATCGCAAAGTAATATTTAAGTAGACGAAATAGAGATGAACTTAGATGAAAATTTTCAAGTATTTTTTCACTTAAAATCTATATTAGACATTTTCATACGAAAAGTTACAATAAAGTTTTTCATTTGGGGTGTGTCAGTACGACGATAAAGAGGTAGAGCTAGAATTTATTTGAAAGTTGAAACAACATCAAACGAAGATACTTTAACGATGAGATTGTAAAAGACAAAAGCTAGCCGATAAATTGTCTCTGCTACAAGAAGGAGTTAATAAAGTAAATAGTAAATTATCGGATGCCCTTAAAAGAATAAAGATCGATTTGGGAAACGATGGGAATGAAAGGCTACGTCAAGCAAATATGAAAAAAAGTATAGAAATAATTAAGATCTAAGCATGCGAACCATCAGGTTTTGTGTTTTACATTTTGTTTTGGATCTGCGAAAATAGTGAAACGCAGTACGTCATCAAAAAAATGTGTAAGCATACCAACTAATTAAAATACTTTCGTAAAAATGGTTTCTTCTATTCATGAACATTTGTTTCTTAACGATTCTGAAAGGCCGGCAATGAACATTGGATCACTGTATGCTTCGAGATTTTTTTTTATGCAATAAAATAAAAAATAAGTCTTCTGTCACTAAAACCACCGAAATTAATTTAAAATGATTGAAAGCAAACAATCAGTTGAATATTAATTGTTCATTCTAAATTAGCAATCGTATAATATTTTAAGCATATCTACAGGCTGATTAATCGGAGAAACCGACAAAACAACTACAAGATTCCAGGCCACGAAAAGTCTCGAATTCAACGGTTGAACCCTGTTCGATTGGTTGAGCAGTAATTCAACTGAGATGCCGACCAGACCCTTGAGTTAGAATCAGTTAAACTCAGATAATCGACATTGATTTTTCGATTGATGCTCTTCCAATGGACCGAAGTTGAATACTTCGGTTCTCATTGACGATAATAATGCTGCTCTTGATTTATTTTGCTGATAATAGTCTCTTTCCACAAACACACAACCCATACCCAAGATGAATACAAAAAGATGACGTTTTGAGTAACATAAAAGAAGGTTTCACCTTGTAAATTATGAACAGTAAAGCAGAACCAAAAGATTCTTAGCCTCTTGAATGGGTCAACAGTTTTAGTACGTATATATATGTATGCAGTGGGAAAAGAAGACCGTTCAGTTTCATTTGGAGCATTGGAATTAAAAAGAGATGAGGAACTTCAATATTTTTCCTGATCAGTTCTATAGATCGATAAATAGATTTAATTGTTCTTGAGTATCATCAATATTCATTGTGCGGCTTTTATCTAATTCATCATATTCAAGTCATATTATTGAATATTATCTCAGTGTTTTTTTATTTTATGGTAATGCACTTAATTTATCAGATACACTATATTGTCAATGAAAAAGATACACAGGCCAAACAATATGCCACTTTCAAACAGTCTACCTGTCATGTGCTGACAAGAGTAGACTCAATGCCAGTCAAAGTGGCTTAACCGAGAGTATCATGTAGAGCTTGGTTAATGATAATTATCAGCGCTAAGATGAATGGATAATCTTCATCACCAGCAATTTTTGCTACATAGGTATTAGCCAGACTCTCATATTTCCTGCTTACAATGGCCACTGTACGTCCTTCTTTTTTCAATATGAATGAATGATCTAATAGATCTTTTGCTTCTAATTCATATTTACCATAAACTGAATCGACTGAAAATTGCTCATGCCATGAAAATTTTTGTTTGACTGTTGCTAATTTGCGGCCATGATCATCAGCACGTGCCGAAAATATTTTGTATGTTGAATGTAAATGAAGAAGTTCTTCTTCGATCTTCACCAGACCACTAAGATTAGAAATTTTAGTCATTTGGAAATAGTGTTAAAAAAGGAATAAAAGACTAAAATGATCATCAAATAAAGCTCCTTACTATTTCGGTTAGTTTTACGCGATGCCTATCAAAGGAGACAATGAAAATTCTATGTTGTAAGGTGCAAATAATGCAAAATTAAAGCAAATTTTTTTTTCTTGGTTTTAATATACGGTTGGATAGAGCTCATCGAGCTGAGTAAGAAAATATATGTTTTAATTTTTTTCGTTCGATGATTCTGTGAAAAATTCAAATTTCTACAATGGGGTTGAATAATGCAGTTTTTGTAAAAAATTCGACACCTTTAATGTTTTTCGAAAATTCGAATAACTTTTCGTTATGTTAGAATTTTGAAAGTGACACATTCGGATTCCTCATGAAAAACTGCATCGACTGAACCATTTTGAAGATCCATTATAAAAAATATCACTACAAAATATGCTGGACATTGTCAATGAAAAAGTGTCAAAAATGACACTTCGTTCGATTTTTTGAAAGTCTATCTAGTTTTTTGTGTCTCGTGATATAGTTTTGTTTCATATATCGTTAGA
>OENT01000870.1:3395-14386 GCA_900239685.1 Rotaria macrura | reverse complement strand
ATATTTTGTAGTGATATTTTTTATAATGGATCTTCAAAATGGTTCAGTCGATGCAGTTTTTCATGAGGAATCCGAATGTGTCACTTTCAAAATTCTAACATAACGAAAAGTTATTCGAATTTTCGAAAAACATTAAAGGTGTCGAATTTTTTACAAAAACTGCATTATTCAACCCCATTGTAGAAATTTGAATTTTTCACAGAATCATCGAACGAAAAAAATTAAAACATATATTTTCTTACTCAGCTCGATGAGCTCTATCCAACCGTATATTAAAACCAAGAAAAAAAAATTTGCTTTAATTTTGCATTATTTGCACCTTACCTCAATCAATAAATTTTATCTAAATTACACAATAAATTTTCAACATCTACTCTCTTTGAATGATTTTATTAAATAATTCTGTGTGAAATAAAATCAATTTTTCCCAACAAGACAATTGTGTCGTGTATTTTCTGATTTCAAATTCAAAGATAGTTTCGGATTAGAGAAATAGTTTTTGTTTATTTGGTTTGTAAATATTCGAATATTAATTTATACTATGTCGAAATTAATAAAAGAACGTGGTCTTTATTCAAAAGAAAGCTTAATGGAAGCAGTTTGTGCCGTTATGGATGGTGAAATGACATCGGTTGATGCTTCGGTCAAGCACCAAATTCCATCAAGTACTATTCGAATGCATGTCAATAATCCTTCATTGAACATTGGTGGTGATCGTCGATTTTACTTATCTTCAAAACAAGAAGGTTATTTAGTTGATGTTTTCTTATCGCTTGAATCTATGGGTGTACGTTTGACCAAAAGTGTCTTACAAAAACTTGCTGGTCAATATATCAAGCTTATTACAAATGATCCTCGACTTGAAAGTGAATATTTACAGTCCGGTGCATAGCTACCACTTTTCTGCTTTTTAATGGCTCAGAATGACGATATAAATAAGGGAATATCAATGTCTCGTCGATTTATGTTCTCATCAACCATCAGATGTATTTGTCGTTTAAAAACAAGTTTATATCAAACTCTTTCGAAAGAGAATACATATTTCTACTTGGATAGTTTTTAGCATTCTCAAAGATTAAGTACAAGTATTGCTCCAATTCATTAAGACTTCAAAATAAATTTTTTTAAAATTTTCCATACGTATATTCTTTGTAATTTCCCAGGATTTTCTATTCGATTGCACATTATCTAGCATAAAGTACTATTTATTATTTTATATTCTATTTTAACTTATATTTTTAAAATTAAATCTATTTGTGTCGAACATAAAATAAAATAACAGAGAAAAATACAGATGAATGACGAATCTGAAGCATATTGAAAACAGAAAAAATAGTTATTTGATGATGTGTCCAGAGTTGCAACCTTTCAATGTTCAAAGAGAAGAAAATCACTCAGATAAAACAGAAAATGACAGAAAGTCTATCACCAAAAAGAAGAAAGAATATTTTTGATCTAAAATCGTTTTTGCAATTTTTTTAAACATGATAATGAGAAAGTTTTATACCAAAACTCAGATTACTTAGAAGAATTTAAACAGATAAAGAAAATTGTTTGACAGATTTTGTTATATATGATGGCTAGATCTAAATTTCTAACTTCAATTTGTGCTATTATAATGCAATTAGATATGAACAAAACAGGGTTTCGGGTTTTTTTCAACCTAATGATCAACGATGATATATAACGAAAACCCAAATACATATAGTTTATTTAAAGATAGTGTCTTTAGTGATTATATCATCTGTCAAATCCAGTGATATTGATTCTCTATGTATGCAAGAAAAACTAAAAATTCTAAAACAACATTTTCAAACCACATTTGAATATTTAGAAAACGGAATTCATTGAAACTTGCCCCACTCGGATCTCAGTGAACTATCTTTTCTTACTAAGCACTACATATCCTTAGTCTCTCGAGAGCATCTGCTCATGTGTCCGGCTCTTGAACTGAAAGAAAAATAAGGCAAATACGAAGTATGATTTCGACTTCTATAAAAGAAGTCTTCATAGCTGAAGTGATCGAAATAGTTCAAAGTCTTGTCTTGAGGAAAAAGCAGTTTTGCACAATTCAAGGTTAGAACTTGGAATCTAGTCATCAGAAGTATCTTCAGTTATTGTTATAGCCGTTTTGACCCTTTTCAAAATTAATTAAGAATTTCTTAATAGACAAAAACATGCATATAAACTGTTATTGAATTATATCAATACGACGAGCTACCATTTGCAGCATAATTCTAACGGCAAGATAGGTGAAGAAGAGAGTAAAAACGAAAAACAAAGATCAGAGTAGCAGTTTTCGTAATCAAAAGATAACAGTGTGGTTCACAAAGGAAATTAGAATAAGATAGCAGCATTAATAAACATTGATGAAAATCTTTCTGACAGTTTCGAAGAGATGAGTTAACAGAATCTAAGGACATTGATAAAAAAAATACTAAAAACGGTGGAATCTAAAAAAGCAGAAAAACTTTCAAAAAGTATAATCTTTCTGCTAAAAGCAGAAGAGGTGGCAACTCTGGATTTGTCAATAAGTTCGATTAATAAATACATTTTCGCTTAGATAATATTAGAAATAATTTAACTAGCATTATATAACTCATTCGAAGAGATTTTTAGCGGGAAGACACTTTGAAAAAAAATGATTAGATCAGTAGCTGATGAGGATATGAATCGAATACAAACTATATGTGGACAACCAAGAATAATTAGATTTTCCTTCCGTAGCGTTTCAAAACAAGTACTATAGTTCAATTGAATAATAGTGCAACTATAATATTATATTTTTTTTTCAAAATGATTAGAGAAAAATACTCGGTATACACTCATACTTGTAACTCATAGAATTATAGTAGCTATTTTATTAAGAGTTAGAAGTTCTATTGATAACTTGGCTGTTCCTAAGAACACAGAAAAAAATCAACTTTTTAGTTAAATTTTGAATTGATTGGACTAAAGTTGAGGTTTAGCAGCAGTTTTTTTACTAAACCATTTATTACAAAAAGTCTTCATTTTATTATACAGGCAATGTATGAGTAGTATTTGAAAAATAACCTGTGAAAAGCTTTATATGCGCTGATTCTCTTATTTTATTCGGTGTGATGATATAATTTTTATCAAGTGATTGCTATATCTTCAAGACACGTCTCTAATTTCAGATATTCTTCATACCTCTCTCGTGTTTCAGTATATCTATACATATTTTAGAAACACTAATAGAGAAACATACTACGTAAGCTGTTCATGATAATGTGATAAAGTGTGAAAATGAAAAGATGCAAAAAATATCTTTCTGAAACATGGCAGAGGTATATAATTAAAAGATCTGAGTGACAAATGAAAATTCAACTAAGAGAATATATAAAGTATAATATAACCATCTGTACAATTATATCTCAATAAGATTTTCTTGAAAAAGTTCCTAGAGTAGATGCAGATGATATAAGTGCCCATGACATTTAAAAAGTTATTTTTATTAAATTATTTGTACAATTTTAGTGTTGCAAAAACAAAATGGAGTGCTTTGGTAACTGCTTATTTTCGTAAAAGTAGAAGAGGATCTATTCGTAAATTAGATTTTCCAAAACTTTTAAAAGAACTTTATTCAAGTTCATTTTCGATTGGTTCCGTTTCGGGTGGTTTCAGAAGAGCTGGTGTTAATCCATTCAACGACCAAGCCATGAAAGAAAAGGTAATTCGTCAACGTTCATCATATGACAAATCCACCCTCAACAGGTAAGAGATCACTGTGTTAGTGCTGTGTTATAACTTATGTGCTTTAGTTCATCAACAATTGATCTCTTAACATCAGTAATAAATTTAACACAAATACCAGCTGTTGATACAAGTGGTGATAATAATTCATCAGTTGCAGTTAAGTAAGTATGTTAGATAAGATACGTTATTATGACAGGAAAGTGTGAAAACTGATTTTTTAATACGAGCTTGAAGTTGTTCTGTCTTTCATACATCACGTAGGATTAATTATAAAATATGATATTTTTCAAGATATTTTTACCTCTAACTTATCTTTATCTTATTCGATTTAGTCTAATCATATTATTTTATCCGCAATGATCTTTTTTATTAGATATATCAGGAACTATAGTACATTTGTCTTTCAATATTACTCGCTTATACTATTTACCTGAGAGACATATTGATGAAAGAGGCCTAATAATTTAACTTTTTGATTAGATTTTGTCTTCTTCTCAGATATTTATTTTACAAAGAAATTTTTTTCTAGACGAGACTATTTTCGTAGAGTAATAATCAAAAATATTTTATGTTAAATTTTTACAAATAGTTCTGCATCATCATCTCATCGTCAGCGTACATTTGATGATAAAGAAACTGATGAAAGGTAAGAAGCCAATTAAAATAGATTATTTTCTAATTCGTGCTACTCATTTTACATTTATTGATTCAGATGAATCCATCGATGATGAACCATCTACACATAAAATTGCAACATACAATAATACATATGATTCAAGTCAAAGAATTATCAATAGTTTATATCTCACGCTTCTTGTTTGCATATTACAGGTTCGGACGACGATTTAAGTCCTGCATTCAATGAAAATATGTCAAATTCTACTAATACACGGTATCGAATAACACGTCGAATGAGTCCATCAGCAGCAGCTCGATCAATAATATCATCGTATTCACAAGATACAAATGTTTCAACTCCACCAGCACTAACCAAAACAAATTCTCGTATTCGTACCGAACGTAAGTTTGGAGAAGTTATAACAGCTGGCAATCTTCTTGATGAATTAAAACAAAAATCCGAAACAAAAAAAGCCAAACTTAAACATCAAGAAGTACCACAATCTCAACGTTCATCAAAAAAAAAGAATTAGTGAAATCTTATTCATATTTTCCTGTATATATTTAGGTTCTTATATTAGCATTAACTTCATTTTTCTATGGTAATTTTATAATGGCGCGTCGTTATTAGGGATAAAAATTAGCTTAGTATTTTTATTAGGCTCAAAAATAGCGTTGTGTCGTTATTAGGGACAAAAAATAGCTTGATGTCGTTATTAGGGACAAAAAATTGCTGGGTGTCGTTATTAGGGACACATTGTTTTCCATCGATGTCGGGTGTCTTCAGTTCAATTTATCTATCTCATTTAATCAACATTTGTTTTTAATGAACCTTTAGAGTTAAGTAGAGCTTGATATGCTCTACAAAAGTGCCAGCGACACCTTTGCTTGATTTCCAACAGGAAACATGGAAAAACGTTTTTTTTCAAAGAAATATGTTTTCCCTTGAATTTTGCTAGAGTGTCGTTTTTAGGGACAAAAAATGGCTGACTGTCGTTATTAGGGAAACTGCTCCTAATAACGACACTTGAGGTCTCTGATCGTAGACCGCTGATTTCTCCACTATTACGGGATGAAGAAAGACCGTGATCATACCATTTGAAAGAGCAGACTCTAAGGATCTTGCATATATAAAAATATTTTCGATCGGATGTATAATAGAGGCGTACCACGATAAACAAGAGAAGTGAAAATTTTCGTGTCGTTATTAGGGACTATGACTCTACGCATGAAAAATTTAAAGTTAACGAAATGAAATACGTAATCGTTCGTTTAAAAACTGCACACTCAAGAAAACGCGTTAAACTATTTCACGCGTGAAAACCAGGGGTGGTACATTTACTTTACTTTTTCAAAAAGTAAATAAGTAAAGTAAATGAAATATTTACTATTTACTTTAGTAAAGTAAATCAAATATTTACTATTTACTTTCGTAAAGTAAATAAACTATTTACTTTCGTAAAGTAAATAAACTATTTACTTTCGTAAAGTAAATAAACTATTTACTTTCGTAAAGTAAATAAACTATTTACTTTCGTAAAGTAAATAAACTTTTTACTTTCGTAAAGTAAATAAACTATTTACTTTCGTAAAGTAAATAAAATATTTACCTTTACAGAAGTAAATTAATTTTTTTTTCAAATTTTTATAAGACTTGCGCCAATTAAAAATTATTTACTATTTACTTTACTAAGTAAAAGTAAATAGTTTTATTTACTTTACAAAAGTAAATAGTAAATAGTTTTATTTACTTTACAAAAGTAAATATTAAATAATTTATTTACTTTACTAAAGTAAATAGTAAATAGTTAATTTACTTTACGAAAGTAAATAGTAAATAATTTATTTACTTTACTTTTGTAAAGTAAAAGTAAAGTACCACCCCTAGTGAAAACCGATACGGTTTTTCATCATATTTAATGCATTAGTAACAGTTAAAAAGTTAATTATGCATGAAAATTTGTGAAAAATTCAACGAATTCTCACGCGTTCACGTAATATAACGAAACTTCATGAATTGTATTTCTTGAAGTTGCGTTAATTTTTGATTTAACGCTCGTTTTTTCGTTAATTTTGAAAATCAATTCGTTAAATGCCTTTTTATTTTTACATGGGTAGTAGCGCATGTGAAGGAAAGAGGCAAAGCAGGATAAAAGAATAACTGATCCTTCACTTGTTTATGAAGGAAGAAAAGAAAGTCAATTTATCCCTAGCTGCAACGCACAGAAAGAGAATTAATTTCATTCGCCAATCCAATTGAAAAAAAGACGGCACACTTTTCGTCTTTTAAAATCGCAAGTAGCAAAACATATACTCCTGTGGACCTTCCGACGAACGTCAAGGAGAAAGAGGATAGCTGAAGCTCATAAACAGAAAATGAACAAAGCAAATAGTTCGGTTACTTCCGATTTTGTATCATTTACAACGACTCATAATTCGCATATACAACTAACAAGACATACATTCGATCAAAATATTCTAGTTCTTTCTCTGACCTTGACTGTCATCTTTTCTCCACGCTGCACACTGATTACGATTGAGAGTCCTGCAAGTATGTTGATCCGCCTGCTCGTAGTAGAAAATACCGCATCCACACCCCTACGCACGCCGACACTCATAGATAAACAGAAGAGTCAAATGCCAACTGATACAAGCACGCTCGATCCCTTAAACCCGATCCCACTACCCCCAGCACCCACTCACACCCAGGGACACCTACACTCTCACTTACCCACACCCTTTAATACAGAAGAAAACGATTTTTTCAGTTTTCCATGGGCACTTGTAAAAACTGTCTTTTATTATTTGTTGAAAAAATGTTTTGACGAGCAAGAAGTACAATCATTATATGCCAAAGTAATTGTTGAATTTGAATTTAAATTGCTAATGAGTACTTTCGACAAATATACAAAATTAGAAACTAGTGACGGACTCAATCGTATACAATATCAATTTTTACTCCATGAAATGTGCAATAAAGTAGCATATGATGCTGTAAATTGTCTTGCAGAGAAAACGAAAATAATTGCTGGTTTTTTAGTGAACATCCATGAAAGCATTAACTGTTATAATCACAGTTTCAATAGAGAAAAACGAAATGAGGAGTCTGTAAAAAGACTGACATTTCAACACAGAAATTTTCAAAGTTTATTATCAACAAATCTGAAAGGATTACAATTTATCAAAGAAAATATTACTGGCAATACTAATTTTTCCCCGAATGGTATGTTACGAACAGAAATTGAGTGTGACGCTCATGTGATTGAAAAGGAATCAAAGCACATAGAGTAAATGTCCCTTTTATCGAAAGTAAAAACTTTTCTTATCATTTCGAAGTCCGTGTACGGATACCATATAAACGAGCTGAAATATTTTCATACTTGCATGATCCCTGAAATCTGCTCTTTCAAATGGTATATAAACGACCTTTCTTCTTCACTGTTTTCACGGAGAAATTAGCCCTCTACCATGATCACCTCGCTTTATCGATAATAGGAGCACTTTCCCTGGTTTCGATACCAAGCCATTTTTTGTCCCTACTTTCAACACTTATGCAAAATTCAAGCAAAATACGATCTATTGAGAACAGACACGTTTTTACGGCCTTAACATCAGCAAACGAGAAGAGGTCCCAGCAGCAATTTTATAGAACATATCAAGATCTACCAGAATCTAAAGCTTCATGACAAACCAATTTCTTTAGAAAGAGGGAGATAACTTAAAAGGACGATGTATAAAATCGAACAAAAAAAATCTCCCTACGTTCGAAACCAAGCTATTTTATATCCCTGATTGCCACACCAAGCTAACTTTGTCCCTAATTTCGACACCAAACCAGTTTTCTCCCTAATTTCGACACGAAGCTATTTTTTCTCCCTAATTTCGACAACAAACTAGTTGTGTCCTTAATTTCGATAAAAAGCTACTTATGCCCCTAAATTAAACACCACACCACTTTTCTCCTGAATCTCGACGCGAAGCAATATTTTTGTCCCTAATTTCGACAACAGACTACTTTTGTCCTGAATTACGATAACAAACTACTTTTCTCCCATATTTCGAAACCAAACTAGTTTTCTACCTAATTTCGATACCACACCACTTTTCTCCTGAATCTCGACGCGAAGAAATCTGTTGTCCCGAATTTCGAAAACATACTACTTTTGTCCTGAATTTCGATACCAAACGACTTTTGTCCCTTATTTCCACACCACACCAGTTTTCTCCCTAATTTCGAAACCACACCGGTTTTCTCTGTAATTGCGGCACGAAGCTATTTTTGTCCTCAATTTCGATACCAGGCTAGTTGTGTCCCTAATTCCGAACACCACACCAGTTTTCTCCCTAATTTCGACACGAAGCAATTTTTTTTGTACCTTATTTCGACAACAAACTAGTTTTGTCCTTAACTGCGATAAAAAGCTACTTTTGTTCCTAAATTCGAAAGCAAACCCATTTTCTCCCTAATTGCGACGCGAAGGTATTTTTTGTCCCGGATTACGACGACAAACTACTTTTTGTACCTTATTTCGACAACAAACTAGGTTTTTCCTTAATTTCGATACCAAGATAGTTTTATCTCTAATTTTGACACCAAAACAGTTTTCTACCTGATCTCGAAGCGAAGCAATATTTTTGTCCCTAATTCCGACAACAAACTAGTTTTTGTCGTTAACTTCGATACCAAACTAGTTTTGCCCTTGATTTCCATACCAAGCTTGTTTTGCCTCTAATTTCGACAACAAGCTATGTTTTCCCCTGATTTCGACATTTCGGCAGGTGGCTCACTTAAAAGCCGTTAGCGCTTTTCTTTGTGAATTAAAAGTGTTAACCGGAGAACTCCTGTTGTATATCAAATAACTTTTTTTTGTTACGGGCTGTTGGAATGTGTGCTCTTATTCGTACTGTAAATCATTCGTTTTTTAAGAATCTTGGTTTTGTTTCGTGTTTCGGTGAGTATTCCCATTTTCACTTTATTGTCTCCAGAAGAGTTGAGAATTTGGCTGTGATTGGCGGTTAGCATGTGTGAGAGTACTAGAATCGTTGTGGAATTTCTCGGGCATCTCCCCTGATTGCCACATTTTAAGAAAAACCCTTGCAATATTAATAGATTTCTTGCAAGTAAAGCATTTGTATTCCAGCTGCGGTTCGACATGTAATGTCCTGATTTTGGTCATTTTTTTATTTGTTTGTGAAAATAATCCTTAATTAGGGGAATCAAACTCGATAACGAATTCGCACAATGTTTAAAATTTTAAATTCGACCCAAGTGGAAAGACAAATGGACAATCTTTCTATCATATATACTTCAATATTTCCTATAGTTTATATTTCACAAAAGAAATAATCATAGAAGTATAACGACACATGTACAGCAGAGAGGTCATTAATTATATTCTATCAGATCCACTTTCTCGAAGAACGTGGTGCTAGCATTTTCTGCGCGTTTTTTCAATTCATTATTTTGCTTTTATTTGAATTTTTAAACAAAATTACTGTGCGCATTAGCATCAGTAAAACGACTTTCAAACGAGCACCATATTTTCTTGATCCTGTTGGATTAGAATCAGGTTGATCTTGCCAATACCTTCAAATAATTGATTTAACAGCTAAGAATGAACTTATATTAGCTTTGTGAGGATCCATCGAAATTAGGGAGAAAAAATGGCTTGGTGTCGAAATTAGGTACAACAAATAGCTTGCTGTCGAAATCAGGGAAAGTGCTCCTATTATCGACAAAGCGAGGTGATGATCGTAGACCGCTAATTTCTCCGTGAAAACAGTAAAGAAAAAAGGTGTTCATATACCATTCGAAAGAGCAGATTTCAGGGATTATGCAAATATGAAAATATGTTAGCTCGTGTAGAAAGTAGTTGTACACGGACATAGATAAGATTAGACAATTTTTTACTGTCGATAATTGGGTCATTTACTCTATATATCTATATATATTCATGTCTTTCTTTGTAAAGTCAATTATAACTAGAACTCTTGTTCGTTCCTTTTCATTGCTTTCCTTCTTTGTTTCTATTCTCTTTGAAGTCAATAAAACATAATGTTGACCTTGAATACGAATTGTCTTTTACACAAACGTAATAAAGCCCCCGACACATTAGAAGACCCCCCTGATAAAATCGATTTTTTTACCAATAATCTCTGGAGTTTATTAACTTTTTAGTATTCAAGTCATAATTGTATCGTAGATAAGTACGAATAATATTTTGCTTCCTTTGTGAAAATTATGTTTCAGTTCGAAGTGAAAAAAGTCTTGCGAAACAATCAATTGGAAACAACTGTTTAGTAAAGAATGGATTTCTTTATAGAACACATATCATGGGATCTTTTTACTGCTCTTATGCAGCATATTGTGAAAGAACTCTTACGGTTCTCTATACAAAAAAATGCCTCTCATGGTCTTGAGTTATAATGGACTCAGTGTAGAACCCTGAGTGTAACACATGAAGAAATCTCCGTAAAATAGTAGAATAATAGGTGACAATTCGTTGTGTAACAATTAAAATGCCGAATTACCGTTATCTCTAGAAATTCTGATACATATTCATCACAAATCTTTCTTTCATAGTTGAAAAAAACGTGAATTCATGTATATACGCTCGAGGCAGAAACGAATAAGAAAACCTTGATTCGACTATATC
>OENT01000869.1:0-71146 GCA_900239685.1 Rotaria macrura | reverse complement strand
CATATCGGTGTGCTCTTTTTGTTGACATAAAATTCGGTAGGGTTTGTCAGAGAAAATACCAACCGGCCGATCCATAGTCTTGCGGACCCCATCCTTTGTATGGTTGCTGATCATAACAGATATAAATCCCCATGTGAGACTATTCTATGTTCAAATTATGAGCCTATGTATAACAATATAAAAAGTAGGAATTATATCAATTTACATTTACCAAAACATATAACATCCAAAAAAATATATTCTACATAATTTAAATTGGATTAATATTATTTGAAATCTATGAAAATAATTTAGTTTTCCATAACTTTCTTTAAGCGATTTCAACCGAATTTAAATCCATTTAAACTAGATATGACTTAATTTACTTGGATATGAATTCTACTCGATTGCTTTAAGTCATTCAGCACTGCTTTAAAGTAATTTAATTTCACTCTAAATCTAATAGAAGTGGCTCTCTACACTATATAAATTAATTGACATCGGAAAATAAATTTTCATTTAATAAAAGTTTATTCAAATGAACTTCATTGGATATAAAAGTAGATCATTGTTTTTAATATCAATTAACAATCCACACTAAGTAACAACAGTTCAGTTACTATGCTGGAATATTACTATGACGAAAAACAAAGCAAAGTGTTTATCGACGTGGTTCACTATCAAATATGAGTTTTATATTCGTCTTCTTTTATCAATGAATAATGAGAAGGTTGAAGGTGGCTTATTTTCAAGGATTTTTTTATTCTAGTGATCCGATTTTAGCGTACTGTACCAGTTGATGTGACTAAGTCGCATGTATTTTATTTTAGGATGCGTATTTCGATCATTTGACTGATTCATTTACATTTAGAAAACATTTATTGCACTTGATGCTAAGTTTTTAATTATTGAAATTTTCTGAATGTAAACTTATTTTAAATTTATATTAGATTAAAAGAAATATGGCGCAGCTATATTTATTAAGTGCATTTGATTCGCAATTGGTAGCTGAACTATAGGCATACCGATGCAAAGTAAATTTGATAAAGCCAGTAGGGTTATCCAATTGGAAATATTCTTATTCTTCATACGCGCTTTAGGTTCCTATGAATGGCTACCAGTCTTTAATTCATTCGCTTTAGGATGGCACATCAGTAGAATGAAAAGTCTTTATTAGAACATTATGATTGGAATTTTTTTCACGACAATTCTTACATTATTTGAATGAAATGGTTCCGTTAACCAAAAGAGTAGAAGAAAGCTGGACGGCTTCCTTTGTTTTGTATTCTTTATCACCCCCTTAAAGGTGCGTGTGTACGTGCCACTAATAACTATTCCATAATTGTAATGGATACGATTCACGTTTCTAATTTTCATCATAACTAAGCTATCAGAGGATTGAGACGGTTTGTTTTTAAATCATGATGACCTTATGAATAGATATGTTCTTTTTATGAGTAGAAATGATATTTTCATTCGTTTTTACTTTGAAATAAGAAAAATCAAAATTCAGAAAAAAGTGTTTAATTTTTCTATCGTTCGAAATAAAAAATATATGACTATCATATTAGAAATTATGTAGAAAACTATTCGGGAATCCCGAATTGGGATAACTGTAGCTCTACTGGCTCTGTTTTCTTGTTTTTCTAGTTGCTTTTCGCGGTCAAGCGCGTTCACATCAAACATTACATATTGCACAATGCTTCTATTCGTTTTTAAGCGCAATTCGTTCTATGAGTTGATGTTGGTCTATAGCACTTCGTATAACCCGAAGAGTTTACTGTTCTTAATTATTGCACGAAAGACATATCAAGCATCGTTTTCGAGTAAGTTTTGGATGGTTTCTAATAAAAAATGCATTGTTACACGTTTTTTTGTTGTCCTATGATGAAGTCACTCAAAAATAATTTCATTGCACTATGCGATAATGAACCAAAACTCAATAAACAAAAAAAATGATGTTAGATTCATTGATACCTAACATCTAGTCTAAGCAATAAATAATATTAATTGTGCTTTCATCATTTTTGAAAGATGAAACACATTAGCCAGACGAATGAAGACTGAGCGACAATATTAGTGAAAGTATTCCAACAAAATCTTTTATTACATAAAGTTAGCTATCTTATCTCGATGACCAAAGTGTTGTTTCATTGCTAGAAAATTCAGTACACCGACAGTTGAGCTCCCGACAATTTAGCCTTCATTGATGTATAAGCCAATATACAGAATCAACATGTACCCATGTACATAGATGAGGTTTGAAAATGCTGTAAACCTGCCACTTATCATGTTTGAATGATTCCTTGATACTCGCATCTATGAATAAGACGACTATCTCTACAGAAATGAAAAAGTATTCGCAAATATCTACTATGATGTCTAGCTTAGAGTTTGTCACCTGTTTCTAGGATCACTTTTTGGAGTGTCCATTTCGAAACACTCGACGCTGTGCTCCTCACTTCTTAAATTCGATGTGAAATTTGTTTTCCGATATTGAAGCATCAACTACCTCGAACGAACAACTCATCTGAAGGTTGGTACAGAGCTATTCAAGTAGTGTGATCCCTGATCTATTTTCACGATAAAGTTGCACATAATTTTTGTTTAGCACTCGGCACGAGAAAACCTATCAATCTTTGAATCTATGAAAGATTTCAAAATCGAACAGCACGCGAATTCGATAATGACTGAACAGGTGCAAGCTGGGGTTGCTAAATTAAAAAAGCGAGCGAAATACGAGCTGTTAGATGAACAATTACACCTACTAGTTTCGTCTTTTCATCTGATATCAATAGAATTGTATTTTAAAAGAGCGCGAGCCCTGTTCAATTTTGCATATGAATGTTAGCTCGGGTAAATAAAGTTATTTTCTTGTGCTTTTTCACTTGTTCTTTGAATCAGGCTCAACTGTCGGGAGCTCAACTGTCGTGACACCAGAAAAAAACAACAAGTAAAGAACGAAAACTCCAGATTTTATGTTATATTTCAATATTGTTTCATCTAATTAGTATCGTTTGCATTCTAACAAATAAGTTGTTCCACACAAATTATTTTATTTCTTAAATGCAGAACAAATATTTAAGAAAAAGCTTTGAAAAAGAAACGATACTAATGGAAAAAATATTCTACCCTTTGTTCTTTTCAATACCAACTTAGAATGTGCATAGAAGATGAGTCAAGATATTGATGAGATAATATGGAGTTAAAGTCTACAGGGTAAAGAAAAATATAATGAGAGAGAGAGAGAAAAGTCAAGAAATAAAAAGAAAATAATTTGGTCATATCGATCATATGACTCTGCCAGTGAGACTCCACAATAAGATGTAAAAATAGGAACAAATTTTAAAAATTTAACGTCCATTACACATCACTTCTTTCATTTTCTCAATCTCTGCAAAGGAAAGCACTTACCAATTAGATGTAGAAAGCTCAGTTTCTTTTGAAGGAAAAATATTAAAATTTTACCTCACTTTCAAGAACAAGTGAAAGCCCCACCAATCAGTGTAGTGCGTTGTTATGTATTCGACAACATCAAGATGAGGTATAGGTTTCTCCTCTTACTTATTAGTAAACCTTTAATTGAAATGAACAGTGATTTTAAATAATTTGGTTTACATTTCAGAATAGTTCTTACGAATCTAGATAAACAACTTCAATCAAATCAAAGTAACGAAGAGTGTATTTTTCATTCGTTACATGTAAATAACTTTTACTAAGTGGTTGTAGTCATTTACTAAGCAATAGAAATCTTCCCATTAAAAGCAGATATTTTTCGTTTTCGACTTTTGAAAACCTTTCATAAGCTTAGAATTGATTAGGTTTTAAAATTTTCGACATGATCAAGAATAGTTCATAAATGAATCCACGCCAAATAAAGAATCAATGAAGTTTGAATATTTCCATAGAGTGGACGAACGTGCAAAAATTAAAATTTTGCTTAAATAATTTTCTATCAACGAACGAAGAGTGAAACGTGTGATTCATTCAAACTTTTGAATCTTACATGAAAATTCAACAAACAACTGTCTTGTTTTAGAAAAATAATACTTTGAAATCATACAAATTACTTTTAGTTTTCACACAGTGTATGCAGCTTAGCAAGAAATTAACTAGCAAACGAAAGTGTAGAGCTGGATTGCTTAAATTGGGATTATTTTTAGCCTGTCCAAAGTCACTGATTTCAAAGCATTCTCATCGGACACCCTGTACCACTTGAAAGATCTGTAGCGCTTTTCCTACCATCGGTTTTATTTTTTTTCGACAGTATCAATACAAAACAACTCACTGCTACGTGGTCAGTTGTTATAATAATTGAACATAAATTACAATTTATTGTATTTTTCCCTTTTCAGAAGCAAATTTTCGCTTTATTCCACTGTTGTCTATAATAGGCTTTATATCAAGGCAAATCGTTGCTGGGAAGTAAATGCAAGAGGCATGGCGTCGTTTTGTAGTTTATGAACGTGATTTTGATCATCCGCAATGTAGACAAAATTCATGCAACGGTAAATACTGAATATCTCTCAATCAGATTTTAAATGCATCTCAAATCTGTAGCTTTGACATGAGAGTTTGGTCGATTTGTCATTAAATTCGATCTGCTGAATGAAATTCGATTCTAGTTTTCGTTCATTTTCAAAATTATTTTACTTATTTTTGAAGTATGTTGATGTTATATTTATAAATGAGATAACAAGTCTTGAAATAAACTTAACGATGAGACTTAAAAGAGCATTGTAATTTTCTAAAACTTTAATTCAAATTCAAATGGCTCTTGTACATCGATAAATATGATTGACAGTACAGTACAGGTTCTTGTGTTTAGAAAGCTTTATAACAAACTCATATGATTCAATCTATATGATGACTAGACGAAGCTTTAATTTTTGAAAATCATCACATACAATCTCATTGAGTTCATCAAGCGAAAAGAGACTTTATTAAATTGCTTTCCAGAGGAAAGACATGTACACAACAAGTTTATTTGTTGATCGACCTTCATAGTTATAAAAAAAATCAAGTAAGAATTTGACAGCTAGAGCATAACCAAGTGACCAAAGTGTAGAATTCATCAACTTTGACTGTTAAATGACAGGGTATCACAGATTTTTGAAGATTTTAGTTGACAGACATGAAAAGTCCATGAATTAATCACAATGATCGAAACTCTGATGTTTGATTTATGTAGCATCTTTAGTATATAAAAATTACTTCTATTTTTAACGACAGTGGTTTTCTTTCAACGAAAATAATTTATTGATACATTGTATACGTCGCGTAAAATTTCGCTAGACGAATTTAGGCTTGCGACAGAGTTTAGTTTAAACTTGATATTGATCTATTTCCAATTTTTATATGCTCCATGCAAATTGACTGTGGGTAATACGAAAAACCAAACAGGTCACCCGATTTATTGATAAAACTATTCAGATCTATTGACTAAATTAAAGCCGAAACTCTTCATATTCTGTAATAATCATGTAATTACTGCTGTAGTCAACGTAACTTTTCTTACTATTTTACGATCGATACGTGTAAAAAGACGGTCACAGTTTTATAATAAAATAGAAAAATCTTATTATCTCTCTCGAAACTTTCATCGGTTACTACTTTGATCGAAAATTAAGGAGTACTAAACAATTCTTACTGAATCAATAGACTTCACCTAAAAGATTGAAATTTTCATAGTTATCGATCTATTTCATCGTAGATTCTAAACAACGAATATCAATGGTAAACAATATAAAATTTGTATTTATATTTCCCTCGTTAACCAATAGATGGTTGTAATATAATTTAATAAACATTTATCCGGCATACTCAACTATAAGATAAAAACATCTAAGTGTATGAGTACATTGTCGAAAGCAATGCAAATAATAAAATATCATACTTTTGGTCCGCCAAACGCTGATTTTCACTATTTGGGAAGAAATATCAAATATTAAATTTTAGTATTGAGTAAAAATCTAGAAAAGTCATTGATGACGAACCATGAGGTGTTAAATTATGAGTTTCGTTTTAGCCGATCACATGATGATACATATTCATTTCCTTTTTTGTTTGTCTTTCTCAGGAAGAAAACAGCAGGGTACATGGACATAAAACAGTTGTAACATGATCAATACATTTAATAATGTTGCGAAGTATATCATCGGAAACAAATAGCTAATAATGATTTCCGTAAACTATAATAGTACGTTACTGTAGTGTTACAATTGGGCAAAATTGTTTCTTATTTTAAAGGTCTCTATGAAAAAGAATGACTTACAAAAGAACAAATTGTTTATCTTTGAGAAAGAAGGATTCGGCTTCAAAGAGTTTACCAATTCAAAACGAAAGTGGTATTTAATTCAAAAATAAAAACTATCGAGCAGTTTTAGGTATCTTGAAGAAGAAGTTAATTAACGGCAACAGTTGCACCATACGGTAATTCTAATATAACACCTGTCAATGGTGGCAGTCTTGGTCAGAGAAAACTTATGTGTGATCTAGAAATAAATATTAAAGCCAACGTGATCTTTGACTTTTTCCTTTATTGTAACAAACTTGTTTAATAAAAAAATGAGAATAAATCTTTTTATAGCATGTAGCAATAGTGCTTTTCGTGTTCTTAATTGTTTATGTCAAACATATTCAAGAGTAGTATCGTGTGTACGTTTCAGTAATGCCCGAGAAAAATGTGTAAATAAATCCAAAGAATAGTGCAGTCCGTACATGGTGGTAGTAAATGTCTTGGAATTGTTAAATATCTAATTTATGGACATAAATTAAAAAAACATGTTTCCAACAAATGATTCAATCAATAAAACTATAAATAATAGACTAACCTAAGTCCTCATGATATTCCTAGTTATATATCTAGTTATTTTTTTTCTCAAATCATTGCTGCATTAATCGAGTTCGTTAACCTATTCAGCGAGCAACACGCATATTTATACATTATGTTCACTTTTCAATTGTATATTGATATTTCCCTCGAAAACTAATTAAGAAAAATGTCTATCATCATAACTATATTTCGCTCGAAGAACGCATATGAAAAATGTTTTATCAATGGATTCTTGGTTAGATTTAATTCGCTGACGTAACTCTGCTAATGCAATACAACTCAGCAAGATCGAACGAGTACTGTCGCTTTGAGTGGAAAAAACATGAAATTTTATCTTTCAGCATATTTAAAAGCATCCAGAAGCCTTCGAACTTATCTATTTTCTGAGTATGTGTTTCACAATAGGAGTCATTTCTTTAGACCTAAACCATTTCATACAGGATGTCTCGGAGTGACAGATTCACATTCATATGTGAAACGCATCGTCAAATAGAATTCATCATTTATGAGATTATAAGAATATTCTGGTGTTCATCTAAATAATAAAGAATAAATAAATGCTTAGCTAGTATTACGAATTATCCGACAACACTTGACGACTTATATCAATGAAAAACGGAAGCTAGTTCACTTATATTAATGGTTCAATGACGCTATTACAGTTTCTTTGAACACAGAAGACTGATGAATATATTTTAAATCTCGATACGTATTGTGTGACTCGACAAAAACCATAAAAGATGACTTCAATGTAGTCATTGTTGACTTTGATGATCATTTACGAACAAAAATAACTTTTTATAAATTATTGACAAAAAACTGTACCAGGTTCCGAGCTATAAATCACTATCATGTAAAATAACTATGCTATATTATGGAGCACGAATACATGAAATAAAATTCACTTTTTATGTCAGCCTGGAATGCTGTACAAAGCTTTCAATGTCTGTTATCGAAAATGTCGATTGTTCGTTAGAAAAACTAGCATGAATATAATTTTGACACAAGGTCATGGAATATCTCTCCAGTACATACATTTACTGATTTCTCATAGAAAAGACTTCTCCATCGTTGTGAATAAGAAAAAAGCACATTTATCATGTAACAGATTATTCATCAAAATATCGATTTCCAAACGTGTCGTTCGTAGAACTCTAATGACAATTATCAACATATTTTAATGAAGAATGCTGACCAACCTTTTGATTATAAAATGGAAATCATTGTCGAACATTATTTGAAATCACAATTGTGTTTGAGATGAGTGAAATGATGCGAAATTAACTTTTCTTTTCATCCTCGCTGTCATTGACGTGAAGAACATCGAAAAACAAAAGATCGAACAAAGATTTGCCTTTTTGTATGTCTCTTTCTTAACCTGAAAGAACGATTGGATAGATTTGTTGCTCATGAGACACTATCTGTATGTTTAAACAAACGTTTTTTAACTTTTTCGTTTTCAAAGTTATCGTAATCGAAAATGATTATGTTGGACATAGGTGAGTATGCCTAAAATCTTGCATCGATGTAATGTTCCATCAAAGACTTTCATTTTGACGGCTGACTTCGATAAAGAATGAATACTGAATAATCAAAATAGTTCTCTCTGCAGAACTTACTACAAACGAATGAAAATTCATATTGAACATTCAACGAAATTTGAATGATATTGAAACATTGACCCCATTGATAAATTGACAATAAGTTCAAAAAACCTCTATACTCTTAATTAACATGCTCAATGCACAACGATGTAATACATTTGATACAGAGAATTATGAAAAACTATGAAAGCTATATAGGTGCATCTTACTGAATAGATAAATCCTATGCTTCAATATAACAAATTGAAAACGATGATCGAGAAGTGTTTTCTAACTAAATAAATATAGCGTAAGAAAAACAACATCAAACATAGGTTTCCGTCAATAGTTCATTCATGTCGTATTTGGTTTGTAGAATTAAACATGACTAAAACAAAAGCAACAATATCCGTGTTGATTTATTCCAGATATGCATTATCACATAGAAATGTTGCCTCTAATGAAAATAGAATGAATATACATGAGCAGTATCTTTGTCTTTATTGTATTGAACTGGAACTAGAACACAGGATAGTTCATCGATTGTAGAATTCTTTTTGACTTGAGTTTTTTCCATATTTATTGTGTACATGTATCGACTTTTATACATATGTATATATATATATATATATTTATTTATTTATTTATTTATTTATTTATATCCCTTATCAGATGTTATTAATGAATACATGCGTTTTTGCTGATAGATCTTCGATAGAAAAAGTAGTCATAGATTAATAAATATGATTGATGGCTTACTTTCAACAAAAGGTTGAATATTTTTCATATTTATTTGGAACAATGTTCTATTGCTGCGTAGATTTAAAATATGATTGATCTCATCAATTATCTTAGTAAAATATGGAGATTTTACGATACGATCATCTCGTAACGACCCAATACTATGATCTACTAAAAGAAATATAGACTTTTGAAGGAAAACTTAAAAAAAGAGCTGAATCACAACACCTCGTGAATTATTACATAATAGTATTGATATGAACAAAATGATTTGTTGAACTAATTGCACTTGTAGACTTTACGAAAGTTTATAGCCTATGTTGTCATAGAAAATATAGATTATAGAAATAAAGAGCATAACTTTTAAATATCCATATCTTCTTTATATTATTGTGCTGATGTTTATCTAACAGATGTAGTCATACGTATTTGACTCCATTTATAAGATACTTCTTCAATCTATCTCATTTGAACATTAGCTTCTATTCATTACATAATCAATCAACTAAATTGCCATAATAGAGCAGATATATCTATCTATTTAATTTATGAACTAGATAAAAATACATTTCATCAAGAAAAAAACGAACATTCCAATAATCGAATAACATTTCTATATCGACTATTAAGAAATATTGTGAAATCCCTTGTGGTAATAGCAATCGATTGCATTATAGTATCAAAGGGTATATTTCATCATTTAGTCAAAGACAATGCATATCTTAAACGTATCTTTCTATCTATCTATCTATTTATGTATATATAAATGCATGTGCACATATGAATAAATAAGCTTTCCGATAAAAAGACCGAGAAAGTTTTTTACTCGTTTCCTTGTATGAGAACAGGAAGTTCTTTATTTTGAATCCACACTCAAATCATTTGAGACATAAATGATTGACCATATCTAATTCTGTATTCATGTTATATTCTTTAAAGAATATTAAATAAAGAATACTCAAAGATTTTGTTCGTGTCAGAAGAAAGTCACTTGCAAATGAACTAGAGAATAAATTTTTATACTAAATCTTCTTAAAAATAGGATTAGCTGACATGAATAAATATGAATTACAATGAATCTTATTTGTTTGATTCTAAGAATTTCCTAGTGGTTCACGATTTAGAAAGAAATTGATGAATGAATGTTATTTTTCGAAATGAAGTGAAATTTCTTCCTCGTTGTACAAAAAAAAACAACTCAAATAAACAACAAGCATCGAAAAAAAAAATAAGCCGATAAAATTCATAGAAATTGAACAATTCTTCCTTTGGTATTTTAATACTTGTATTTTCTTCACGTCAGAATCTACGATGATAGGATACTGATAAGAGCATTCTAATTTTTCATGGTTTATTTCATACTTGTAATACCTATCTTTCTTCGTCTACCGAATGAATAATATGTGAAGAATAAAATTGACTTCGATATGATAAATTTCTATTGATCTTTATGAATTTCTAGATTGAATAGTTAAGTAGAATGCTGATTGTTCTCATGCTTTGCTCGATTTCATAGTTCTCTTTCTAGATTAATTACGTCGCACTATACTATTATATATCATATGAGTTAATGCCATAGTGCTATGCACTTTTGGAATTCATTCGACAAAAATAGCCACCGATTCATATTGATAAATATAGAAAGATTGAATATTAGATGAATTTTCAATGCTAATTTCGATACAAAAATTTATTCTAAATGCTATTCGCCGGTAGAATTCTATCGATGTGGAAAAAAATCTTTCGCACTCTGTACAAACTACACTGATAAATATTTGCCACAAAAAAAGTGTTTATGTTACATCGTGCATTGAAACAAAATAGCTACAATGATGGTATTAAATGTATGTCAAGGTTATCACAGTGTTGGATATACGTATGTAAGATTGTCGTCTCACAGAAATAAAACAATCAAAATGGATCAAATCCAAACTAATATGTCATCATTTCGAGATAATAATATCATACACCTTCAAATTCATTGTTATCTTCTATTAAAGGAGGTATACGTGGTGCTACCATTTGTGTTAGAAATGGTTGAGTATGAGTATCAACACTTGACTGACGCCGTACATAGAATGGTGTTGATTGTGTAAGAATATTTTTATTGCCTAGAAAGGAAAACAGAAGACAATAAATGCCTGCATGAGTGGAACATTAGTTATTCTTGTTAGTCAAGGGAAGGAATTGCATACTTTTCTTCTCCATAAGAATTGCTCCTGCTAGTTATTAATATGCAAGTGAGTATTTTTGCTTATCAACATGTCATTTTCATTTATATAATTTTTCCACTGTAATACTTATCAATGAAATCAAACGATACATTCCTACTATTAATCTTCGTCGAAAAACAACGGACTGTTTCTTGTAGATGGGAACTTGATTTTTCTTTTATTTACGTCATGCTTATAATTATTAAAGAACTTAGTATATAAATAGTCTTCCTTTTTTTTCATTGGACTGATCCGTCGCTTTTACGTTTCGAGATAAGAGTCAATAGAAAATAATCGCTGATGAATACATCGATATTTGTGCTGTGTATAAAATCGTTCATTTTATTAAATCAATAATTGTATAAATTTCTCGAGTTTCTTGTTTTTTCATTAATTTAGCTTCGTCTTACTTATTGATGCGGACAATAATCGACTATAATGATTGCCAGTCATAGTCCATATTCTGTTAAAAACACATTTGAGGAGGAGCAAAACATCTTTTCGATGATTACTATTTTATTAGTTTTCTTATTCTCTCGTCGGGGTTCTACCACAAGTAGCCTCTCCTGTTGATTGCTATAATTTTAGAGTTATCTATACAATTTGTTCTCGATATTGGCAAGAATTGGGGAGAGAGAGGGAGAAGAGTTTTGAGAATGTCTGCAGATCTAATAAATCGCTGTCAAGTAGCAAAGAATTTTTTCCGGGCTATTTTATCAAATGCTATTAATTCACTAGTATTCATCTTGAATGTTACTCTCTCAATCGATCTAACTATGGTGTTTTTATGTAACTAAAGGAGAGCATCAGGCGAAACACAGTATTCTACATGTGTTTTTTTCTTCTCATCACATGAATCTATTTCGAATAGTCTCGTTTCATGATACGAATTTTTCTCGACTCTCTATCATATACTCATGAGTGTTTTCAATTATGTTTTATCATCATTCATGTATATCTCAATATTTGATGTTCTGAATCGAAAGTTGCTATGATATTTCTTTGTATTATGTATTCCAGTAAGAATGATGATAAAGAAATGCCAAGAATACAGAAAAGAAAAAAAATAGAATAGAATTGACTATGTCGAATCTGATTTATTCTCAAAGCTATTTGTTAATTTTTGATCATGTATAAATATAAAAAATAGAGCATATATTTTTCTAATCATCTTTTTTCGATTACTCTACACTATACCTGACAGTTGAATAAAAAGAATACCCCATCGAACAGACCAAATCCATCCAACAAGTAAAAATATGGTTGCGCTTTGTAGTATAGCAGCAAGAAGATTGTATAAAAAGGCAACAATATTCTTTTCATAGCCGTGTTTACCACAGCAGAATACAGCAAATGCACTAATTAATGTACCTAAAAATAGATTTCAACTATTAGAAGAAAAAAAGATGAGCATATTTATTGTTTTCTTTTCTTTCTATAATCAATCTGATGGCAAAAAAAGCATTATTTTTTCCTGCAAAATCTTACTTTCATCATTGTGCTGTATTTTTATTTAGTCACGATGTAATTCAAGGATGCTAGAATAAACTACGTTGAGATAACATGCATTCGTATCTTACCTCTTGTTTTTTTCCTGTATCCTTTAAAGCAAAGATTTTATTCGTGACATCTGATCATTGAGCCAGGATATTATATGGGAGACTATCAGTGAAACTCTAGTCAGTTGGTAAGAGTAGGAAAGGAAATTCTATTGAAACTAGAGGCTTACAGACATGTTTGACAAGAGATTTTTATACGAGAGAGAAACAAAGAATAAGTTAATGTCCAACAATTATCTAAGGATAGACTCATTTGTCATCAGGAGGAACACAGCAGGGCATTGTCGCTCGACTAAATGACATATACAATTTATCTCCACATATGTGAAGTTGCCAGAATGCTGAATTACCTTCTGACGTTCTTTCTCTTTTCTTGTTTTCCTTTGTATTCTGCTTAGTTCTCCTATTGATCAATAAAGTCAGTAATATTTCATGAAAGGTCTATTATCATTGTGAAGACTACATCTGTAGTAGGCGAACTAAAAATGTTGTGAGCAGCCGCTATAATAATAGCAAACAATCAACATTAAGGAAACCTGCTATTGTTGTCAAATACAATAATCTTGTAACTATACAGATGAATATCATTGCTGTGCACGAATAGGTCTAAACATGTAAATATATAAATATATATACATACATGCATGTTGACAAACAAGGTTAAAAAAGACAACTATGTGCGAGGAAAAAAGAATTTCAAACATAAATTTTCGATTCAAACTACGAAAACATTGCAAATCAATTTAATAAATAAGTAACTATTGTTATATTGTTGTTCTCAAAAAATATAAATGAAAGTAACTTCAGTCTCAAAATTTTTCCAATTATTTAAGAGTGTCTGATATAAATAGACATGTTTTATTTTTTGGGTTTTCGATTATATCATATACGTACCTGTTCCTGGCAGTATAAGGTTGAGCACAAAACAAAAGCAAGCTATAGCAAGTGGCATTTGAGGAACAGCTTGACGGAACATTCCTTGTTTCACTTTAGGTGAATGCGCACCACCTGTATTTGCCGAAGGACGTTTATTTAATGACGTCGATGCGTGGCTACGGCGAGGATTGCGATTGCTTGTGTTTGTTATTTCATTTGTGCTTGAATGAACTTCATTCTTACTAATCGAAGGTGCCGAATTTTTTTCCATTTTCGTAGAAAGATTTGTTTATTACTACTTTTTTCTGTTAACAGCTTTATTATTAATCTGAAAATGAGTGTAAGAGAGTATGATAATTCTTTTCTTCTCCTTTTGTTTTTATTATAATCCACATCAGAGATGAATCGAAGAATCACACACAGACTCACACACGCACAAATACACACACATGCGCACTACACATCACTAGTTCTTACTGCTATTTTGCTATATGAGTATTCCTAACATTGACAGAGAATAGGAAAGAGTAGGGAAGAGAAAAGAAAAGAGAGCAGACGATGCCGACGACAACATACTGTTGTACGAACTACCGGCTTCACCGTCTCTTGTCATCCTCTATAATCAACGTCTTTCATCTCTTTTCCCCTCTCTCCTTTTCTTACTCTCTCTCTCTTCCCCCTCTGTCTTCATGTCTATGCCTACTCCTCTTCTATTTGTCTCTTCTGTTGTTCTTGAAAAAAACTGTTTTCTCCAATTCTTTATTCTTTGCTATGATTTTGGGAGAACACACTTCTATCATTTATATTCTGTACAACACCGTTGAGACTGATATGTGCGAGCAAAAAACAACTCTACTATTGACTGATATTATTACTTGCGGACGATATTCTAGAGCTATCTAGTCTAACTATCTGTCTTGTTTGTGAAAAACATGCATGTACATAAATGAGACAACCAGATCAATAACGATAATAATCATGCCACTTCCAAGTGCACATGTACGATACAAACATATATGCATAAAACAATTCTAAGAATTATTTGATCAATAGCACGTTCTTATGTTGTATAAAATATAATAAGAGAAAGGTTACGAATGATCGGTCTAATCTTAGATATCAAATATGTCTAATGGTTGATTAACGATAGTACGTGTTTGTTTGATGACAGGAATAATCTTATAAGGGCAGTCAATTTTTGTACAAAGAAGAACTAAGTATTGTAAACAACAAACAAAAAGAATATGAAGTTAATAGTACAAAGTAGTCAATCAATTAAGTTTGTTTTTGAAATATTGAAAAGAATATCCGTTCATTTTTATATTCTCATGGGAAACAATGATTTATACATCTGGAAATTAAAACTAAATTTTAAGTTGATTTTTGTAAATATTCAATGGTTTTATTAGATATATTTATTTATTAATTACGCTATCAGAATATGTTTTTTTTGTAAGAAGTCGACAGAAAGAAAAGATTCTTGGGCGAACTAGTGTCACAAACCACTTTTATAATTAGGATTAAATGAGTAAAGACTAGAAAAAAAGAAGAAAAACAATCGTGGACATAAATTGATAAATACTGCCAGTATTGCAGCAGCTAAGTATTTATTTTATATTGATTCCATTACATGAAAAGGTTGGTTTATCAAAGAAACATATGTTATGTAATTTTCGATTAGTATTTAGTTTAGTTAAGCATTAGAACATGTTATCTGTTGAGAAAGATTTCGCTTGACTGATATATATGTATATATACATGCATGGATAGATGTAATTAACTTGAAATTATTATTACTGATTTATTCTAAAGCGATGAAAGAAAAGATTCTAACCGTTTATTTCAGGTATTGATAACACATACGGAAAAGTTCTATTAAGCTCGGACGCGAGAGTATTATATTAGTCATTGTTTTGTTAAAGGTAAAGTTGGATAAATCTATGGTTTGAAATGTATTATATTAGAAATGTGTCGAGTTTAACTTTAAGCAGCAGTCGCCTTTCAAACTTTAAAAAAAAGCAACTGATTTATCTACTCAACTTCACAAAATTTGTTTCATGATATAAGTAGGTAGAAATAAGTTTGCAAAGTGAAACATATGCTCCACACCTTCCCTGTGATAATTAAGCGTTACTACTTCTTCTTGATTTATCTAAAAGACAAATAGATCAAACATAACGGAATTTGAAATCAATTATTCATTATCAAAAATATCATTAGTTAAGAATTGTGTCTTATGAATAAATTTAAAAAATATGAATTAATTTTGAAATACAATCTTCTGTCTTATTATAGTATACAATTAGTTTCATAGTTTCTTTTCCTTTAATTAATGTCTTGCAATCATCTATTCCATATAATTTGTAACTCGTACCTTCCAATCTAGATTTTTTTATATAGAGGTGTTCTAACTACATTATTTTGAAGTTGTTTCAATGACAATGATAATAGACATTGACATAAAAGATAGATCAGTGTGAGAATACTTGAATTTAACTACAGAAAACATTGAGACATTATAATCTTCGACATTAGATTGTGGATGCATATTATATATTTTTAGGTCATTATACTCTGATGGTTGTAGGGAATGATGATTGCATGGTTAGATCTATTGTTCGTTTTCTTTTCTCATGAAATAATCTTTGGAATTGTTTTAATTATTATTTCTCGGCAACCTTATTCAGAACTCGAATTTAAATCAACCGGCTGAAGTATTCCGTCGTTCAGTGATCATTATCTAGACGCATGCTTTGTCAATTGTTACTTTTTCAAAAAAAATGAATGAGGGGAAAAAGAATTTTTCTTTTTTTGTATTTCTGATTAGTTTCTCAAAATGTGAATTAGTACATGTGTAGATTTTGATTAGTAATTGTTCTTTCAATGATCTGATAGATTGTAAGTGATTTCCTTACCATACTTCTTGACGATTTATAAAGCTTAAAAGATTCGATGAAATGAAACTCATCGACAATCATGATTGATAAAAATGCATTGTAGTCGAACGAGTACTAGAAACGTTAGAGAAGAAAAACTTGAGCACTAGAAAAATAGGAAATAGCACAGGAAGCATACGATTTTATCTACTTATTTAATTAAACATCTGTCAGAAATGACAGATTTTCTAAGAGACCTTGAATTGCATGTGTTATTATAAGAGATTAATCTTCTCTTTTTTTTTATTAATTATTTTAATTATCTATCTAAGTTCCGACTTTGATTGACTTGTTTTTAAAAATATCTGATTTATTTTCTCGATGTATTCAATCAATCATCCATATCGACAGATATAAAATTTATGTTTAAATTAATTAATTTTAAGTTTTAAAAGACGAAGTATGCTCAGTAAGTAGTAATATACAAGAGATGTTGTTTCACAGGATATCAATAATTAGTTATAATTGATTTCATTCTCATCTCCGATTATATTTATTTATTTATTATGAATTAAATAGATGAAATATCGTTTGTTATCTTTTGTTGAACGAGTGGAATATCAAATTCTTTTTCAATGATTTCTAGAGTTTTGATCATATAAAAACGATTGTTAAAATTATTATTTATCAATGAGCACGAGTATGGTAAGAAGGGAGAACACCGATGAAGATCTTTCTATTCGAATTTTTGCCGATTTTATTGATAGAATTTCAGTAATTATAATATTGTAGAATATGCAACAAGAGAAAAAGGATACGTTATTGAACGACCTCTTCAGTTAGCTTTCATTTCCTTTTGCTGTTTCCATCATTTTAAGCACAACTAAAGCACAAATTTTTGTATCGAGCTCATACGCTAAAGAATAAGTGAAGATAACTCAGAGAATCCTGTAATTATAACTTTTCTATAGTGTACGAGAGAGAAATGCATGTCTCGAGTTCAACTAAAAGCGAAGATTTACTGTGCCTACAACTTCTTGTCTCGCTACTTCCCCATTGTAAAAATAATCTTACTGTTAATGTACAAGAAAAGGTCAAATTTCATTAAGATTTACTCTTCTAGAAGAATGCTTTATGAAATAAGCAACGCAATTTATTTAAAATACAGTATACGAAGATTGACTCGAATACAAAACTAAATCATGATTTTCTTTGTATTTTCTAGATTTGTCTTTCGAAGGAAAAAGAATGTTGTTTAGTTTATTAGGTTATACATGACAATGCATTGATAATGTTTTAAGTTTTGAACGAGAATTGATCTCGAAAGACGAACATGAAGAAAATCAAAAATATTTTCAAAAATTGCATCATCAAAATTAATAGCGAACCAGTTCATATTCAAATCTAGTTTATTAATATAAGGTTTTTTATTTTTCTCCTGTGAAAATAGTGCTCTTAGACCAATAAAAGATTTGATAAGTATTCGGTAAGATAATGTTTTAAACATAAACGAGTTTAACTGTCTACAAAAATATTTTTAAACAACTTGCGTTGATACAGTTTTGTAAACGATTGAGTGGAAAGATATTTTCAAAATACAACAATGGATTCGTTACATCATGATAAGAGAAGAATAAATAATTACAAAAATATTCGAAACGTGTAGTTCAAGTTGTTATTTATAATTTTCATGTGATACGACGTTAGGAACCAAGACTAACAGATATAACTTCGCAATGTGAACCTATTTGAGCATCTCTAGTCATTGAAACGTTTTGCTGAAAAGCGCAATGTCAAAAAGAAACCTGTTGTTAGAACATTGTGATGGAAAAATAAATGACTTTTCGATTAAAACAAGCGTGTTGTCTGGTAGAAAGGCAGTCTATCGATCAAAAACATGTGGATCAACAACAGACGATGGGCCCAATTCATACAATATAGTTGATAACGGTGATTTTCATCAAGATGAGAGTTTTTATGAATTAGATTGTCGTTGATTCTTTATTATCTTTACTAAATAGAAGAAAAGGAAGATGGAACTTTTTTATTGATAAATATATATATACATATATATATATGAATAAAATAATACAAAGTCCTAAAGCCTGTATAATATGCTAGCAGTGACTGATCTTTTCAATTGTTATGGGAATTTTCACCGAATGTTAGATTTTGATTTCAACGAAGTTTATTTCCTAAAAATATTAGATATTGCTATCATACTTTGTAGGCCCATCAAACTACTTAGAATAGGTTGCGGAATTCATTTATTTGCCAGATCCAAGTATTTCGAAAAATCATTTTTACGAAATTCCTAGTTGAAACATTTTATTTTGAACATAGAATTCAATTTTTACATGGATGAAAATCTATCAAACACATGCACGACTTCGATATTCCAAGATTATCTTAGAGAGTGTCACAACAGATATTTTCATCCTTCCATTGATCTGTCTTTTTGTTTTACGATTTAAAATGAATCAAAGACCATGAGTCCTAGTCCCGCTCAAGTAAATCTATCGAGTATTAAAAAGCAAATACTTCATGGTACATCATTGAATGTTAAACGACAAAGTAGTAGAATCAAAGGGGAAAAGGTGAGACTCCAGTACTTCATCGTACTCCCTGTACCCACAGGCTGTACGATAGCTATCCTTCAACAATTTTGGCCTATACTTTCCATCTGTGTTGCGGTATATTAGTGGGAGTACAGTCAGCGCAAGTCTATCCCACCATAAAGCCGAAATACTCAATTGTACTACAGAATTGGAAGTCAATGAAATAATACGAAGTATTTTGGCTTTATTGAGAGATAGACTTGCGCTCGCTGTACTCCCACTAATATACCGCAACACAGATGGATAGTAGGCTTGAAATAGGTCAAACTTGTTGAAGCATAGTTATCGTACAGCATGGGAGTATGATAAAGTACTGGAGTCTCGCCTTTTCCCTCCTGAGTAGAATTCAAAAGGCAAAACATTTTCAAATAATAATTTTTAATTTAACCTTGAACGACGAGTGTCACACACGTTTTTCTATTTCTTGAATAGTATATACTTGTTCACAGCATTATATTTCAGTGAACAACATCCGAATCCAATTTCTGGTAGCAAGATTTTATTTGCATTGTAAAATGGAAGAAAATTTTCAGACTTCAATTGAAAACGATGAGTCTCTATTTTTTTTACAAAGATCTTTTCCATAAAAATTGAAATTTATCTTTATCACATCTTATGGTGCACACAAATTATTTTGAAATGCTGAAGAGAATTAAACAAAATTTTGATGTAAAGAAATCAAAGTCTTCAAATCAATGGAATATTTTTGAGAGAAATCTCTCTAAAATGAATTATCTTATAAGAGACAAATGAGTATTTATAAAAAAAAAAAGAAATCTTTTGATATGTTGCTACAACTGTCGTTAATGTTTATCTCCTAGCATTATTCTAAGTTAGTACGATGTTAAATCATCACAAAAAGCAAGAATCTACTTATGCTTGGTGATTCCTGCTATGGATACTTCGATAAATGTCGTTTGTTTGGGTATTTATATAAAAATGAAGTTCCTAACTGTATGTGTTTTTAAAACACACAATAAACTAAACTAACAAATCATATACATAGCTTGATTTAAATCAAGGATTTTCTTTTTTCTTTTAGTGTTCTGTTAACTGTATTCCAATAAAGATTATTATTCTGTATTTCTTCAAATTATCGTTCATGTTAGTGTCAAATATTAAAAGGCTCAACTATCTAGAGGCTCAAGTGTCGGGAGGCTCATTTGTTGCTGTGCCATCTCTATTAGGCACATCACGTAAGCGTCTTCTTTTCGTTTGAATTAATAAAAACAAATCGTTGTTATCAACTAATAGAGTAGAAAGAAGTTGTCAGAATCATAGAAAATGAATTCAAGCTTGTTTCTTCATTTTCAATACGTATTATTAGTAAACATTCTGTTCATCTTTACAAACGAATTTATAACTTATAATGATACTCAACAACTCTGAGGTTTCATTTTTCAACGTTTTTTTGTCTCGATAGCTAACAGATTTGAAACAAATTCCAGAAAAGAAAATATAATTTTTGTGATGGTAGCTTTGTACATACTTCGAAACCAAAAACGAACATCAGCAAATTCTATCCGATTGTATTTATTTACTTTCTCATAACGAAAATAAACTATCGAAAAGATACTGATAAATCTATCATTGAGTCTTATCATCCAACACTATATTATAATTATACCACTCGTTAATAAATCCTGCGAAATGCAACCATAAATAATTGATTTATGCAAACATTTTGCTTTCAACAAACCTTTCTTAGATAGTAAAACATGTGTTTATTATCAATGATTTCATTTCGTAACCTTTTTTAATGAGTAATTTCATAAGTAACACATCAATATAATCAAGACTATGATTATTCGATTGAAAAACATAACAAATAAATAGAGAACAACAAAAAATTACAATTTTATGGAAGAAATTATTTCGCCAATGATTGACTTCCAGATGTCACATAATCTCTCTTTTCTACAAGACAAATGGGGTAACAAACTTATTTCTTCTTCGATGGCTTTGTCCTTCGAAGCAATGAGGCCAACGTGACTTAAAACATATTTTTTATTACATCTTAGTAAATAAAAATTGAACGAGATTCGTACAAGTTAATACTTAAGTTCAATCTATACAAGTTTGAATAAATTTTTATTATACTTTCTTTATTGAATGTATCGGATATCTGATGCAATTGTCGAGAAATAAAACTTCTTTTTTGTCACTAAGCCTGTAGGAATGTTTTCGATATTGTCTAAAATATTTATATATTCTAAAGAAGATGATAAGAAATATTATATTCTATTAAATTACAATTAGAGATTATATATATATAGTCATGTTTAAGATGCAATAAATATACCATGATAAATGCATTGGTCTGTTTTCGGTTTGTATCTAGGATTTCAACTAGTCATATTTTATAATTCATTACTAATATTAAATTTCTGTTTAAAAATGAATAATGAACGAATGGATTTTGAAAATTAACATTACGATAAACTTGTTCATGAAATTTTCATTGTATTAGTACAAAACAACTTATATATTTGAAAGAAAATTCAATTTAAAACATAAGGATATTTTTAGACAAATGAAAAGCAAAACCACATAAGACTCTTCAAATAGCGAATATGCGTATGTCATTAGATAATAGGACTACATATGTTGATCTTATATGTTAAGAAGAAAGTCCACACATGCATGAAATATAGATAACAAGGCATGAAAGTTCTAGAAAAATATCCTTTTTAATTTAGTTAATATAAGTAATTGTAATACAATAATAACAAATAGTGATTTTTTTTCAATTGACGCTTCATTACACATATCCTTTGGACACATGCAAAACCTTCCAAGACTAAAATTTGTACCAGTTGCATGTCGATAGCAGACATCGATTTTCGACAAACGATAAAGTGTATAATCATTTAAACAACCGCGACGTATGAATGAATCATTTTTCGAGGAACCATCAAAATGAAAAAATTTTACACAATAATCAGCGCATTCCACTGTTCGATTAGCATTATGCATTTTGAATGGATCACCACAATAATCATCAACACGTGAATCACATTGGTAACAAAGAAATTTTGCCGCACTGCATGTTTCTTTTGCCACAACAACAAGTAATGTACGTAATTGATGGATTAATATAGATAGATAAACACTAGACAGCTGTTTTAATAGGAGAAAAAAATCGCATTTATTATAGATTAATATATCGTCAAAATCAATGAAATTCAATCTCTAATTTTCCTATGATGATTTCGCATAATGAAAATTAAGAATGATGTTTTGAATATTTCATAGAAAATATAGGATGAACTTCATTTGTTTCGATGATAAAATGTCATGTGCTGAGAGATGTTTTGTGGATAACAAATGTGATACTTACAATCTTCATCGTGTACCATTCGGTACCACGTTTAATAAATGACGAGAATAAGATCGAATGATTATTTTAAATCATAATCATAAAGATAATGAACTGAGAGCATATCTTGAAAAGAATAATAAACAATTTTTATGCATATATTTATACATGTATTTCTTTGTATATAGATACATGGGGGAGAAAAAACACATAGGAATGAAGATAAAAAGATTTTCTAACACCACTAAAAACAAAAACACTAAAGACATAAACACATTCATATATATATATATATATATATGTGTGTGTGGAGGGATGGATAGATAGATAGATAAATAGAAAAACTAGTATTCTGTAACATGAATCTAAACATTTTTGTGAAGACCCTATATATATAAACATAAGTACACCTCATTTGTGCCCAATAATCGATGTATTAGATGTTGCAGCTGTTATCATGGTTCTATCGGCACAGAGTTGATGAGACTATCATCAACATTATCCTCGCTGCTAAGAATTTAGTTTAGCTTCTATACATTTTGCTTGGCATTCTTTCTTGTTCTTTTTTCTTTTCTTGTTTCCTGTATTTTATTCGTTTCGTCATCAGAGCTACAACAATAAATTGGGGCTAATGTGTTACGTTCCGCTCTATTCTTCTTTGCTTTTTTTATCTATGTATCTATCTGTCCATCCATCCATCTCTGTACTATGTGTTGTGCTTTGTTAATAGTAAGTATGTTGAGACAAAACAACGATAAAGTTTTTCTTACTCAACTCGGTCCTTAGTTATCCTAATGTCGAATAAAGACGACCCTAGATATAGCAAAAAATAGCTATAATTTAAGGGACGAGATCGATATGCCGATCTGACTGTTCGATCAATGGAGAATTTCGTGTCATGTTAAAGACTAGTGAGTTGGATTTTCTCTTCTTTGATTTTTAATGGATGATAAGAAGTAAAAGTACTTCCATGGGGAAATTCTTATTATATTTGTTGCTTTGCTCTTTCTCACCATCTTTATTGTTGTCGCTGCCATCAATAAATAAAAGAAATCATGTAACGAAGGACATAATAGTACTTGATCATCGATTCTTATTTCAATACTTTCATCTTCTATGTCTTCTAGTGACATTATTTTTTTGTTTTCCTGGTCGCCATAAAAACGACTAAGAAACACGAATAAACACAGAGTTTTACTTACGTCAATCGTTGATTAGCAAACTTATAATTAAGATCGTCATAGGGGATATTAAGTTTTTCACATCAATTCATGCAATGTACTTTTCATGAATTGTGTATTTTTCTTTTCTGTTTACTAGCTATGTTTCTTTTTTTCTCTCTGTCTTTCTCGTTCGGTTTTTACTGATGACTTACCGGTATATGCTACCATGAGCAAATTACTGTTAGAATAGCATTCCATGCCAAACATTTCTGTTCGGATTTTTCTCACTGTAAAAACCAACGTACATGCTCTCTTTTTCTGTCATCCTTTGTCGACATTTCATTATTATTGCTGTTGAAGACAGGCAAAATCATTTTGTTACTTGCATAAAACTAAAGAAGTGGTAAGCAAGAAAAAAAAAGGAAAATGTAGCTCGCTAAAAGACACTGTTGACATTGTGTTGCCGATGCTACCATTGTCGTCTGTTTCTTTTCCCTTGATCGTTAATTTTATTTTTGATCAGATGAAAAACGATGTAGTGATAGAAAATCCATACATGAATTCATCGGTAGAATATCTTAAGACAAACATTTCCATAAGTTGGAATGCCGCATTTTTACTGAGATGAGAGAGACGAACGGCTATACGTTGACAAAGACTGGTAGAAAATACAAAATGACATTCCGATATAGAGATAAATGAGTTTTATGCTATCTATCCATTTATCTTCGTTCTGTTTTAGAGTAGTTGCTTTCTTCATATGACAAAACCACGTTTTTCTAATGGAAATGAACGTGCTCATGATATTTTGCCGATAGGAACGGTAAACGCATAAGAACATTCTTCTACAAACAATTACCATAAAAATTTTTCCTACAGGATCACAAAAATTCTATATGCTTATTTCAATATTATATATATATTTACATATACATAAATGTATATATATATATACACGTAATGAGATGTAGATTTGACGTTCGATGATTTCAGTTAACAAGCATGAATAAAAAATCAATATGAAATTAAATATAAATATTAAATTTATATATAAACCATACATATATTCCATGGTAGTTGTAAATCGAAAAATTTTAGCATTACTTTATCATGTTTTTACATAATTAAACATCTAGTCGGTCGTTTGATTTTCTTTTTCGCTGCTATAAAACGATAGCATATTTAAGTATTATCAAAACATTTTCAATCGAACGGATATTAAAGATTGTTAAGTGGTCGAACAATCAACATAATATACAATACGATCAAAATGATGCTCATAAAACCATAGTCTTCCGGTATGTGTTATGATAATATTGAATTGAGCTGACAACAGCTATACTATAATTAAAACAATAAAAAGAATTTTATGCTGAATGACGGAAATGATTTATAGTGGTCTAAATTGATTTTATGACATATCGATATATCTTTTTTGCGTTATTCTATTCATAATCAAATTTTCTATTTGCCATGCCTGCAAAGCCAGATTCTATGTCTGTTCTCATAGTTTTCATTTTCTTAATCATTCAAATCATTTACATATTCTATATAATAACTAATAATAGTAATCTTGATGATAATCATAGTAAAATAAAATAAAGTAAAGTAAAACTACCGGTACTTTCTTCAATCAAATATAAGAAAATGAGAATATCAGAAATCATCTCTATCATAATAGATAATTTCAAACGTATTTCATAAGTAAGTATTTTAACAAATGAAACAACAAGTTTAGATGTAGCATTTAAATTCTTTTTTTTATACGGCACAACGATAAAGTTGTTTGTTTGACTGATGCTATTTGGTTTACGCGAAAGACATGTTCAAATATTGACTAAAACACAATCATATACAGTATATATTTATACACGTAGAGCATTTTTTATTTAGTAGAAAACTATCTAATTTGTTTGAAATGAAAAAAAATTGATGATAAACTTTACTGAGATCATAAGGAAATCGGCATATGAAAAATGTCATACTTTTGATGATCTATATAGAATATTATCATGATTGTCATTCAATTTGCGTAAATTAAATAAATTATAATCGCGAAGAAAAATAGATTTTTGTAAAAAATACTATTTTAAACATTATCAAATAATATAAATGCATTAGATAAACAAGTTCAATCAATAGATGATGAACAAATAGTGTTGAATAATCTGCTAATGATGTTCAACGATTAAGACTCTGCCCGCCCGCCCCCCCCCTCAAATCTTATTCTTTTTAAATCTTTCGAACATCCAACCTTGATGAAATTTTCATAGAAGGTTTATGTCGAGTTAGTAGCCACATAGTAAAAATCTCTGATCAAAATATTCAGTCGATCAAGATTTACTACGATATTAGGAGTCCGAATGTGGGTTTCCGTACTTCCCAAATTGTTCTGCTATTTCAAATACTAGAAAGCACGGGCTGATTTTAAAATGTAGACAAGATCCGACGCTACAATTTAAAAGTGTCCGATTCGTTTTTGTTCTCCAGCTGTCTTTATTTTAGCTTACCTTATAAGACATTACAAGAATAGGATTGTGCGTTGTAAAACAGTTGATCATCATGAGAGATTAAATGTAAAATCGTTATTCCGGTCGTGTCTAGTTGTAGACAGGGCTATTCCGTTTGTTTGTTCAAAATGGTTAGATATTTTTTGCTTATCCTAATATAAATTAGAACTGCACATTTAACACAAACCAATATGAAGTCTCAGATAAAATGATGTAAAATCCTTGAAACTTATCATAATATGAATAAACTATAGTGCATTCGAAAGCAAACACCTTGTTCTATCTAACACGTTCTAAATGACAAACATTTGATGAAATTGACTTTTCATATGGCGGGATAGCCTTTATCTGAATAAAATTTGATATTTTTATTCTTCCTTTGTAAAATTAGCTCACTTATTGTTGGACGTGGTTGGAACAGAAATTTTGAAATTACTCATAATTTCTCGATTATCCATAATTGGTTGACCTAAATCACGGTTATCATCACGCGAAAGACGTTGATCAAGAAAAACATCTACAACATCTTGAAATAAGAAAAATATATGAAAATAAATGTTATTTATTAAATAAAATGACATTGCATGCCAACAGACAATTAACATTTATTGAATTTTTGATTGTGTTTCGGTCTATTAACAATAATGTTGGCAATGGAAATGTAACGCATTGCAGACAGTACTTATGGCAGTGTTCGTTCACTTGTACTTGACGTTAATATGTATTCAATAAAGAGGAAAAAAACCATGTCATACTTAAAGCCTGATTCTTGTTCAACGAAGAAACAAGTCGTCATTCTTTTCTGTATCCTAGTTTTGATTGAATACCCATATTTTTGAAATGATACGTTGTTTTGCGACGAAGAATGATTTCTAGATTTCATTTATTTTCGACGATGCTAATTAATCGATGGATTCATACATAATAATTTTGTTTGCTTAGAAATGCAGAGACTCCGTATATGTTTGATATTTTACGTAAAAAACAAAACACGTAGACAAGAAAAACAACATCATAGAAGTGAAAACAGTATATATACCTGACCTTAGGCATGATACATCAGATGACTGATCAACAAGAACAGTAAATCTCATTAAATCATTTTCACTATAAAACAATATTGGCATCAGGTACACATTACAATCTAGAAATAATTTATCATAATTTGCTCTACAGAACATCTATAAAACATGAACTAGTCACCAACTAATTCTACCATTTCTATTCACCACATTCATACTTGAAAATCGTGTACGTTTATGAAAAATCCTACTCGATTTTTAATTCTAATAGAAATATTACAGCTAATTCGATATCTTTATTCATGATTAAATATGCCATTATACGTATTAGGTCAAGTATATGGTCATTAGATGCTGATGAAAGAAAAACTACTTATCATTTATCATAAATCATTATTTAACAAACCATTTGTTTTAGTTAATTCATAATGCAGATCATATAGTTCATGGGCGAAGAAAAAACCTTGATTTACAAATGGTTCTTCTAATTGAATACGAATTATAGTATAATCACGCATAGAAATAAATTCAGCATTATATACAATCGGAGATAGATAGATAATCATCAATAAGATGATCAGTTTGTTTTGATGTACCATAATGAATCATGTTCGTATAAAAACGTAAATTTCTATCTAATTTTTTTGCTTTAAACATTGAATACAGCACGATTTTCTTTTTAACTACAATCGAAATGACGCTAGTCTTTACTTCAATGAATTCTTTCATCAGTGATGTACACTCGAAACGGTCTACAATTATAAACATTACAGGTTAATATTGATTTCCAAATAGTTTCATAATTTAACATTATGAAATACATTGAGACAGCTCATCGATCAATAGAGATAAAATTTAAACAAGCTCTATTCTTTTCGATTAGCGTCATATTTCTCATCTACATCGACGAATCATTACTTTTTAATGCAGGTGACACACATCAAAATCTGACATTCTTTTTTTCCTATTTATAACAATCAATGTAAGATAAATTTTATGCGAAATCTGTGCATTTAATTACTCGATTGTTTTGTAGATTTCTTACGAATCAAACCAATATTTAAAGGAAAATAAATTTTTCACTATCGTCAATGAAGTTTTAACTATTTGTTATTCATCGATACATACACTTTTAATTGATGAGTAGAAATGTTGTACTGTGTTAATATGTGTATAGTATATTCTATCATAGAATATGATTCAAGATCAATGAGAAAGAGAAATTACAAAAGTAATGTAAAGAAATTTTTTTATTTCGAATTGTCTTTGATTCATTAGAATTTATCATTGTATAGATCATTTAGAATCAATCTGATATTCTATTATTGGCTGTCTATTACTAAAATAGTTGTATGCACATAATACACATTAATAAGAACTGTAATTATTCCGATTGGTCTCTGATCAGTGATATAAAAAATTGAGTAATATGCCTGTTATGTTCATCGTTATTAAACGATAATAATCATCTTGTTGGTAACGATTGAAATTCTTAATCTATTATCATACGTTGATACTAGATTGAATAATTATTATTTTGAAAAAGAAGATAAACAGTCGATTCTTGTATTATGATTTGTGATAATATGCTTTACTGTTTGTAGTCTGTCAATGAACGAACATAAATTATGAAATGATTAGAGATTTTTTTGAAGAAAGTTTCCCTTTCTTATTTTCGAAATCATATACAGCATTGTCTTGACTGCTGCACCTGCAATACCATTATGATGTTGAAAAATACCGAGATTTCGTCGGTGTGCTTATTATTAACTTAATGAACAACCAGTGATTTGGGAAATATCTGCTCAGTTTTTCCTCCAGGAATTTAATATACGTACGTGAGAAGAGAATTTCTCTTGTGCTAAATATAAACAATAAAATTTAATTAACTAGCTTTCTATAGAACTTTGAGTGTTTTTTATTTGTGCATGTATAAAAAGTAACACAAACTCGTCAGATGCCTGCTACTCTCGTTCTTTTAATAAACCAATTAACATTGAAGAGTTTATTACATTAATAAACAGTAGAATGGCATGTCTATAAAAGCATACGTAATACATTTATTCCGGGTATCCAATTACTATCTTCCCGATCCAACCTATTTCGGGCATCGATACAAAGAAAATTCGTCAAGCACGTACAATGAAATCGAGACCGAACTTTCTATTATATCATGGATGGTTACAAGATGAATGATGTGTTCTCATACACAGAAAGATTTAGTATTAATGATGAGCATCGATTGGTTTACCAAGTGCAACATGTTTAATATAGAACAAATGCTACACGATTACCGAACAATGAAAATAGCTTTAAATGACATTGAATAACTTGTTAGCTCAATGACAGATATCATTTTAAAAAAGTACTTTTATTAGCTGTAAAGTCTTTGCAACTTTTCGTGACGAGTAATCATGATTATGAAATATAATTTTAGATGTTAAAGCATGATTAATCTTAGATAATGTTAACATAAGCTACTTAATATAAGTTGCATTAGTCCAAGTAGAACGACCAAGACTATTTCACATTGAAATCGATTTCGACAACAATAAAACAGATGATTTCCTAAATTAAATAGAACTATGTGAATAAAAAATCAAGAAAAGCATGTATCTTGCAATAGTCTCTTTAATATAGAGACCAAAAGAAATCTCTGAAACATCGTTTCTACTGTGGTAATGTCTACGGTTTTTTTTTCTTGATAGAAGGCACAGAGAGAACCTGCCTGGACCATTTTCGAATCTAAAAATATATATATATGAGTAATATAGAAGAAAGACTATTAATGTTTGCTATTATATTGAAAGTAGCCTCAAGTCAATTGTTAATGAAAAATCTTAATAGAGGAATCACTGGATCAGAAAAGCATGAGATTACTTCATGATACTAATGAACCGGATACTTATTATGTTACTAATTAGGTAGCGAATGAAGTATATTGCCATTGTCATTAGATTTTGAATCACATAATAGTTAGCTTGACCATCATATGCTAAATATAATTTCAGTGATTAATTTTTTATACATGGACATGTGAAATTCGTACATCCTTTTTATTTCTGTGAATTTATTACGAGCTCATTGTATCTAAAGTAGATAATACTGATCTATCATGCAGTTCGACGATGACCACTGAACGACTAATGTCAATTATTATTTTAAAACTTTCAATGTTCATCAATTGTTAGTTTTATGCTAGTCATTTTCTACTAGCTTGAAAGCATAGAAAAGGAGTATATGGAATTGTTTTACACAATACTAGATTATTCAATTCCTAAATATTTCAATAAACAAAAAACTGTTACTTTAGATTTCATACTGAAGAGAAGATTCAGTAATTCGATTCATTCTTTTGTAGAAAGTTTGTGATATATTGTATAACCACTTCAATACGTATCAATACTATCAGCATATATGTAAAAGAAAAACTTGAATATAAAACTTGGAAATTCAGAGAGTGATTTTTCTTTCAGAATATATACAAAATAATCACTTAATATATCATATTGAATCTAGTTTCGGTTTTTTTACAGGTTATTTACATTTTCTTTTAATTAAAATTAAATTATGAATCTTACATGAGTATTCCAATACGCGAGTTCATTAATATATTTTATCAATTGATTATACTTTTTGAATTGAAGTTCAGCTTCATAAATTCATAAATACCGAAGATCATCACAAAATAAAATAAGAAAAATATTTATTTGATATGGTTGAGCTAGTTCTTTTTTCGATATTGATCTAATAATACGCAAGCTCTAAATAAAATGGTGAATTACTAGTTACGATCACAATTTTATTTAGTTTTTTAAACTTTTGCATCATTGATACGTAGAGAGTTTGTACCCTGCGAGCAAGCCGAATATCTGTTGAATACTCGTCTAAAAACATATTTTTAACATATTTTTCGATGAGAAACCCACATGTGTATGGAATGTTATAAGCATGAAATGAAACCATATGAATAAAATTTCGTGTAGAACCTTTTCGATCTATTCATAGTACATCAATGAAATTATTTCATTGAAATTATTTTTATGAAAATTAAATAGTTTTTTTATTTGTTTATTCCGTGGTTGTTACTAAAGAAATTCAAAAATTTTTACAGTTGCTAATGACTTGCTTTGTAATCTGATGATGAACTCATAATAGTTATCAATGATTTTAATCCCTATTTCTATGTAATCTACCGTTGAATAGGCATATATCTGATGGCTCAACTATGCAATATATAAGACATTGTTAGTGAATAACCAAATGGATTATTATCACAACTAATTTGTATTGTAATACTTTCTACTCAATAGAATATAAAAGAAACTAACAAAGAATGAGAATAAGATAGCTTCTTGCATTGATCAACATTTAATAAATTGATATCCTTCGATGATTTGAAATAACCATGCTAAAATAATGTGTATTTGCTTCATCATTCATAACCTTACAATTTAGATGAAATCAATTTTTCTTTTGTTGTCAATTACTTTCTTTGCAGATAATATATGCGCTGCAATTCTTCTAACAAAGTCATATCAATTAGCGAAATAAGAAAGATATAAAACGATGATAGACATTTTGCTAATAGGAAACTAACGAATAATATTTGCAAATGTTGATCTAGAATATCGAACATGTTGTTTTTACATTTAGTATTTATACTCGTTCTGTGAGAGTGATTCAACAATTCGATTTAATCTTTTCTTCGTAGAATATAATGATATTCGACTGTGTAAAGCATACATTTCCACGAGTGCAATATGAATATTTCTAATGTGAAAACTTTCGGTGTGTTCTTTTTCATTCTAAGGTTCATTTTGTAGAATATTAACGAGAGAATCGTCTTTGAGAAAAATCTATATCGTCTAGTGGCAGCGCCAGGAATGGGCCCAGCCCATGAAAACGGAAGCTGAGCCCTCCTCCATGGAAATTTCTGTCACGGTTACTAACATCGTCTTTAATTAGTTGTGTTTGGATACAGGCATATTTTATGACTTCACATCATGTACTGTTTTGATGAGAAAATAAATCATCGTATGGCAACCTCTTTGTATGAGTCTCGTTTAAAGACGAACTGAATGTTAGATAACATTTCTTAATTTATGTCTATAAATATTGTTCTTCATTTCCTACTTGATCACCAGTAATAATTTCAAGTTGCATATTATTCACATTTTTTTGTAATAGCCGACATTGATTATTTCTTGCACTATCCAACCATAGAATTAAAAAAGACATTTCAAGCCAAATAAATTTATATGCTCTATCTGTATTTAATACTTATATTGCTGTATCAATAATACATTGTACTGCATGAAAAGCAAACGTTTCATACGTATTAAACCAACATGATGATATGTAATCAGCATACGAGCATGTTCGATTCGAAGTTTTAATTATTACCCTCGATCACAATGGTAATGAGACATGAGAATTACTTTCAATAGATTATTTGATGCCGATTGAGATGTATTACTATGTTGAGTATCGAAACCTTGTAACTATGCGTCATCGTTCTGATCATTAAATCGTAGATGTCATATGATCGTTTACTGAAGAAAATTGAAACTTAAAATTTCATGATATCCATTATACTTTTGAAAGGAAGTGATTATTACTGATCGTTGGTCTCTATGAGTAATAATGGATTCAAATACTGTCTATAATATATTGACCAGTGACAGGAAAACAAGAGAAAACAACAACCGAATCCACTAACCATAACTCATCTGTCAAGTATAAGTTGAGTATCAATCAAAAGATTTTACAGTTTTCATGTTCATCTTTGAGATAATGTAATGAACAACATTTACAGTTCGAAACTATTAAAAACCTCTCAATAATTGGTATTTTACTTCAAGACACACTGTTGAACTCTGTGAACGATGCTAAAACCACTACTGTAAAATGAAATATAAAAAAGATTAGATTTCAATATGTTACTATATTTTTTTAGTGCATCTATTGCCAAAATTTGAGCGCCTGCTATTTTTGCTTAAAGACTACATTGTTAGATTTACTTTTCTTTCGTGAAAGAAATTCGAAAAATTCCTTAGAAAACGTTGATGTTTTTAATGCGTGTTTAGTTATCAATCTTCCCTCCCCGTAGGTTTTGAACCATTACTGATTTTTTTCTATTGTGAGACTCTTTGATTCGTCATCCATTGTTGAATGTCAAAATGATTCTTCGAGCGTATTCACACCTTGCATTTCCAAGGTAAGAGATTCATGATGTAATACGCCTGTGAATACTAATTCCATTGTTATCGAAGTCAATCCTGTTTGTTTTCTTTCAGTTCATAACACGATTTTTTCAATCAGTGCTGATTACTGTTCGATGGATACGATGGGAGTAAATCTGTATTTTTGAATTGCTTTGGAACAAAAATGCATTCATTTGTATGAGCCATGAATGGAGAGAGTGGGAGTTCTACTCATAGATCAAGATTCTTTCAAAGAAAACCCGATATCATGTAACACTATTGTGAAATCCGTTATCAATATGTAAGACTTATTTGATTAATAATTAAGTGAATGTTATCCGAATACGTTGCTTTTCCGAATCTTCATGCATATCAGCAGAAGACTCTTCTATGGAAAAACTGAGATTCTTGATAAAAAAAATTAGTGATGAATTGCAAATCGTTCTTTGATCTATCGCATTTTAAACACTGATTTCGAATTTCACAAGAGTGTTACACGATATTGAGTTGTCTTCGAAAGAATCTTGTGTTACGAGTAGAACCTCCACTCTTTCAGTACATGTTAAAGAAAACAGGATAGACTTCGATAACAATGGAATTAGTATTCACAGGCGTATTACATCATGAATCTCTTGCCTTGGAAATGCAAGGTGCCAATACGCTCGAAAAATCATTTTGACATTCAACAATGGATGACGAATCAAAGAGTCTCACAATAGAAAAAAATCAGTAATGGTTCAAAACCTACGGGGAGGGAAGATTGATAACTAAACACGCATTAAAAACATCAACGTTTTCTAAGGAATTTTTCGAATTTCTTTCACGAAAGAAAAGTAAATCTAACAATGTAGTCTTTAAGCAAAAATAGCAGGCGCTCAAATTCTGGATCACATGTGGCTAACATCTTCAGTAATCCGTACTGCTTGAAGTTGATCAGTGAAAGTTACCTTAAAGTGTATATTCATGGAAAAGAGCATGATCATTTATTAGATCTTCCAATACTGTAGCTTTGTAGATTTCGACATTATTATTTGAATAATCATAACGTTCGAAATACTAGAATTGGATAATTCATAAGATTTGGTTTTGTTTTTTATTTTGTATCATGTGACTAACGTTTTTACAGTTATAAGCCGAACAAAAACAAAAACAAAAATATATAAATAAAAATCAGTGGCATCAATTAAATGTTAATACTTAGTAAAAATTAGTATTGTTAGTACTGAAAACGAGAAGATTAGAGATTCAAAAGAAAACGAACGAAAACAAGAAAAAGTAAAACAAAAATATCATTGATATCAAGTCGTTTGTCAATGTCAATGTTTATAGAAAATGCACATAAAACAGAAAAAAAAGAACTTGTACGTGGAAATTATGAGTATTTGAATTGTTTTTGTTATCAAGATCACTGTTGGTTTTGTTTCTATTACAGGTAAAGTCCATTGATTAAATAATCAGCATCAACAGCATAGTTTTTCTGTCTACGGCCACTCTGTGCCTTTCGACAATAACAAATGAGTACGATAAATAACATGGATGTGCACAGAATTCCAGCAACAAGAAATAAAATAACAGCTGTTTCACGAAAATATGCTTTTTTATGTGGTACGCTCATCGTGCTAGCTAGAATATGAAAAGGAACACAAATAGATCTTAATTATTTATTTATGCATTATTATATGTGGACTCTAAAGACAGACAAAAAACATGCTTCATCATAGTGGTATTCGATTGGCATAACCTTGTGGCATAAATCTACAAGAAACCAATTCGGCAAAAACACTTATTGTGATATATTCTGACACCTGTCAAGTCCTGGAAGTGTAGTTAATTAAGTGGCCCAAAAGCTAACATAAAACGTTTGGCAGAAAACTACAAATTCAATCTACTTCTAATTTGTAGTCCGAGTCGAAAGTTTGAAAACTGACATCTATTGAGATTCACAAATTTTGGTTGAGAGTTATCTTTTCAATAGGTCACAAATAAAGAAAAGGTTCAATGGTGAATAAATCAAAACAGATTTTCAAATCATATAAATCAACTGAAGATACCGTATGCAAAACTCTTATAGATTAAGTCGTATCTCCTAGAAGGCACTTTAGAATAATAAATTCTTCTAAAGTGTCTTTTGTATTTCGGCTTGTTCAAAAGTAACGCTGTGACATTTTGGCAATCTTTTTTTGAAATATTTCGAGAACAATTATATCTAGAAAGTTCATTCAAACACCATTGGACGCAGCTCAGCGACTTCTATATATACTATAAATTTGATATTTTTTTATGGAACTCTACAGTTTACAGAAATGGTTCATTGTCAAGCAACACTGTGTCATAGAAGGACCCTGAATTAACAACGCTCTGACTCCTCTTTCAATGCCCTGCGAATGAAGGTCTCCAAATAAAGTAGGTCTGAAACCAACTTTGTAGAGCATGAAACAAGCTTTTCAATGGTAAAAGAATTTTCCCTTAACTCTCGTTATTCATACACAAAATGAAAATAGAAAACGTAACGCTGTGACATTCTTTTTTGTCGATCAATTATGGATCACTTACGGTGCTTAAATCTATTTAACTTTTGCGGCAATCGATCTTTTCTCTATATATAATCTCTATTCAAAAAATCAAGAAGCTAGGGCAAAGTGGAACCTCGTTATTAGTATGGAAAGTTAAAAAATCTATAACAATGTAAAATTTATCTTCATGAGTGAAAGTTAAAAATGATTCCCTATTTGGTAGAAAATTAAATTCTTTATCGAATGGTACGATAATCAGACGCTTTCAAAAATGTTTCTCCCTTGAGAAATTAAAAACACGACTTTTAAATCGTTTAAAATGCAGTTTTTCAAGAAAGAATATTAAATTCGTCATCATCAAAAAAACCTACATCTAAAGATGTGTCGAGATCGGTCTATGTCGAAAAAATACTTTTCAAAACCTTCATCACTGAAGTAGTGCGTTACATGGACAAACCGATTTAGATTCTGATCTGTATCTGGGGTTCTTTAAATCCTGATATAGATGCACGAAACTCGGTTTCATATACTATTTCAGTTCATGGAACTAACTTTATCCTGAAGAAAGCTCAAATTAATAAAACGATGGTTGAAATAAATGATATATCTTAGTTAAGGAAAATTTCAGTACAACTCCCACCCTAGCTTCCCACTCCTTGTTTTTTCGCACAGCAGAAAGATTATGATTCAAAAATAGATTTATAACGATGCAAAAAAATAAAACTCAACTAGTCTCGGCAACCTGGAATATGTGGAATTTTGAAAAGCGTATCCTCCTATTGAAAAATAAAACCATCAGTATCTGATGCCATTTTCGAGCGACCTGAAAACACATGCTTCCATCCCAATCACATCTGAACATAACTAAAAGTAATTCACAGACCAAAAAACGTTTGCAGTAAGTTAATTTTATTAAAATTAGTCTGTCTGCAAAAACCTCAATCGAAATGTGATATACAGTTTTTTCTGGGGCGAGATTTCAACATTCAAATAAGAAAATAAAGTACTTTGATAGCAACAACTTATTATTGAGAAGTCTGGTGATCATTTTTGAAATTCATTAGAATCTATATGATAGACATATAGTTTCGAATCAGAAGCAGAATGATACTTAAAGATGTTTCCTTGCTAGTACTTGCTAACTATTGAAGAAGTGATCTGAATACTCTGATTAGATATGTATGGATATGATTCGTCTGAATGAGTTCATCATATAAAGTTGTGAAGAGAATTGAAACGAGATCTATTTTGATTATCTTAAAAGAAACATAAATTAAGTCTCTAATAAAATGTTCATGTAATTCCAACTGATTTCTATTGACTTAATCGAGACTGTTCAGTTTTTGGTCAAACAATGATGGTTATCCGAATTCTGTCATATGAATAATAACTAAATATCTGCCTTCTTTTCTGTGCTGTACAGAAGTTTATATCGGAAAGAAATCTAACTGCATGGTATGATTCTATGCATCATTGTTATCTATCCAATTTTCTGACAGCTATCCATCACTGACAAGTAGATATACACTTTTTTTTCTTAAAGAAAATAAGTTAGTATACAACACAGAATTATAATAGATAGGCTGCATTGTTTGTTAGTCAAATTTGACAAGGTACATTTCCATGCAGAGAGTAAACAAGATTTATTTCTTTTCAACCATACAAACAAAATTACTAATACTTAATTACTTATCAGAACTAATGTCAGATATTTCATTTTCTGCAATTATGCTTACGGTATGTTGATGTTGATTTTTCAACAGTACTTGTCACCATGGGTGTTGCATAATAAACTGAGTCTTTTTTAGATATCATAATTGAGTAATCTCGATGTGATGCTAGTACACAACTACCATTGCAAGAAAATAAATAACATTTAAAACCATCCTATTGATAAAAGAAAAAATAACGCATACTTAACACATAGACTAGAAGAAGCTTACGTGAGTAGGTTGTTCGCTGAGCATAGCTAAATCACACATTTCTTGTTCGCAACATTGTAGCATACAACTATCATGAACTTTGAGGTTAGGCAACAGTGTACGTTTATCAATAAGCACATATTTTAACAAATGTGCACCATTTTTCAATTCTTTTACTTTAACTAATTGCTCAGATTTAATCTCATAATTATTAATACATGATAATTCATCAGATGAGTCATCAATAGTAGTTGCGGATGTTGTTTGTATGAATTCATTAACTGCATCATCATCGTCAGATCCTTCATTAACTTCCTCGTCCTGATCAAAAAAGTTTTTATCTTTTAATGGATTATTTCCATATGGCAAACGTGAAGGAACATATCGATTATTATCATCATCATCATCATCTTGATTGTAGATGTTGTTTTTATTTGGGCGATATTTCGAATTGTAATTATTTTGCAGAAGATCATCTAAGTCATATTTACTGTTGTAGTTACGTCGTAATTCGATAGGGGTAATTAAGAAAACAAAAAATATAATGAAGATCTTCATCTAAAAAATAAAACTTGTGTGTGTAACAGTCGAACTATTTCAAAAACAAAAATAGTGAGCTAGTTAAGAGAGAAAATTTTAAGTTCTTTCTTCGATCGGAAACTTTTCCCAAAGATTACAGTAAATATTTTCCATGAAAATAATAAAACGAAATACTCATTATAGAATTTCTTATATGAGATCGAACAACATGAAAATAATCGATCATATCTGTAATCTTTTTTTCTTTTTGATTTCTCGTTGTATAGCTAGTGGAATTAAATTTGATCGTTGTACAATATCACGCATTTTACTACGAATTTCATTGGTTGTTCGTTCGAATGATTTTACTGACGATGATTCCATTGTACTTGTAGTAGACAATACCAAGTCACTATCGGGAATAAGTGTCGATTGTTTATTTACAAATGTACATGATGTATTTTTTCGAATTGTATTCATCAATCGTTTTCTTCCTTTCATATGATTATTTATTTGATTTCTACGTTGAACAATAAGTCTTCGTTCATTAAATTTCTCTCTTAAATCATCTAAACTTTCACATTCAGGTGAATAACATATATGTAAATTGGATCCCATAAAATTCATATCATCGAGACGACATTTAGCAGTACGTGCTTGTTGTATTTGCACGAATTTTATTAATATAGTATCGAAAAATTCATCATCTTGCATCGTATCTTTCCTTATGTAGCCATCTAATTTCCAATATTGTTCAATTTTTCCATAGTGATTAAAATACGGCAATAATTGTTCACACACACCAGCTATCGATGGAATATTTTGTACAAGAAGATATTTCGATTCTTCTGCTATAGTGTAAACTTTTACAGCACGTAGTTTTTTCCCGTCACGATATGGTGGACGTGTTAAACAAACATTACCTTTTACATGATGATCATATGATTGAAACATCTGAAATAAAAATAAACCGGTCTAGCTGATTGTCTTTATATTTTGAATAAGTAAATCATAAAAATACGATAAATAAATAAAATATAAGGTATATACAAAAAAAAAAGGAATCAATCGTTTATTGATAATCCTGAAGCACAAAAAGCAGGAAGTAAGCATCTATATATATATATATGTTTCGTTGATGGTGTTGACTAGAAAATCGAATATCTTTTTTTGAGTGATTATGCAAATTGAAGATCAGCACCATGTGATTTCTTTTTTCTTTGAGCAAGGATGAGATTGTCTTTGCGCGGAAGTGTATATATAAATATCTATGTCTATACGTATATGAATAAAATGTATAATAAATTTATGTCTTCGTTTCTGCTTTATTTGATAGACGCTTTTTACGTACTAAAAATAAATAATAGATAGTTTTAATTTTTTCTTTTAGTTATCTATTGAACATTTATTTTACAAGCATCAAGATTTTGTTTGAGTTTTTCCGTCACACGAACTCTAGGTCCAAGAGTGTCGAATTGAAGATTTAATCGAAGAAGAGTATTATTTTGAACGATGGCATCAGCAACTTCCATTTCAACTCGATTACCTAGTATTTGAGAACGCTTGAAGAAAACGAAACAATCAATTTGAAAGTAAAACAAGGGTGAAAAATAAAAATAATAAGAAAGGTGAATAAACTACAGAAAAAAGGGGAGTGTGTGTATTTTATGTGTATGGGACCAAAATTTATAGTTACAGTTTTATTGTTTTTGAATGAATCAATGAGTGATTCGTTGACTGAAAAAATGCAAATATAGGTTAAAAATTTAGTAGATGTCATATCGAATACTTGTCTCCAGGCTAGAATAAAGTTTTATATGTTTCTTTATTGAAGTAATGTTCGGATATTCAAAAACGTATGAAATTGAACGAATAGCAAATACTTAGATCTCTTACGTCAGTAATTAATAGATCGAATCTGGACTTTACCTCTTTCTTTTTTCTTTCCTATGTTGTTTAAAAGTAGAAGAAGCAATACGACCATAACTGTTTGATTCATGAGGCTATGCATCAATAAACACTGAGTCATCTTATCCCTGAATTTCTCTAATTTATCAGTGAATCTTTCTGTCAATGTTTCCAAGCATACAATATGTCCTTTCATGTTATGTTTAATTGTCAGTACTTCAATAATGATCTCCTTGCGTCTATTCTATATTTCACTGAAGTCAACAATAGCTCCTTTTGTTAATATATATTATGGAAATGATAGAGAAAGCGTTGCACTCAACACTGTTTATTTTGTCGTGTATATTTTCTTTTTCTGATAATATAAAGCAGAATAAACAAACATTTCAACGTTCGATTCTCTTAACATAAACGAATTTGTTCATCGACTTTTATATGTACAGACTAGTTTTCTATTTATTTTGTAAATAAAAACATCGAGACTAATATTTTCATTATCATAATGTCAACAAGTCTTATTTACTGTTTACGTTGCTGCAGTATTATGATTATTATTATTTAGTAATCTCAACACAAACATATGCTTGATATTAGTCGATTGGCTACGATATACTTAACTTGATATCTGGAATTTTCCAAACTAATATGCAGGAAATATTAGAAAAGCTTGTTTTTTTCAATTGCTAATTACTTATGAGTACTTTTCAAGAAGGCTATTCAATTTTATAATAGAAACTTAGAACATATTTTTACTTGATTGGTTAAGCGTAATTCAATTAATGTTTGCTTTGCCACTGTACTTCGAACGATTTGAGAAATAACGGGACCTGTCAATCGATTCGATTGAATATTCACTGTTCTTAATGTTGAATTCGCTTCGATAAGCTCAGCAACAACCTATTTAACAAACATTGAACTTTCAAATATACAGTTTCTCTAATCAATGTGTAGCAATGCACTTACACGGCCAACACTATCAGTCATGCCAACATTGGCCATTTCGAGAATTTCTACATGTTTATTTTCTTTCAGTGCATTAAGTAAATCTATAAGTACATCGGCTTTAATTCCTTGAATATTATTTAAATTGATCTTAGTTAATTCCTTGTCATTAGCTTTGGCTTTTTCTATACACTCTTCAACGTTGGTTATATTATCTGGTTCTGGTGGAAGTAATTTTAGTGGTTCATATTTAGCTGCAGCTGAAAAAAAGTAAACGATTTAGAACAATCAATTGATTATTAAAAACCACACTCATTTATTAAACTTTATCATACCGTTCCAACCTCCAGCATTAGTCGGTAAAGGTTTATCTTCTACGGCAGCATGATATTGTACTTGATTTATCAGACCAGTGAAACCAAGAATAGCTGAGAAAAGAAATATCAGGATAATGAGGAAGAAATTGTATAAAGTGAAATAAACATACCAGCAAGTTCAACCATATCGGTTTCACTGGCATTTTTTAATATATCGTCCCATTCTGTGTGAGCTAAAAATTCATCATCTTCGTCAACAGCTGACTTGACAACTTCAGGTGGTTGCCAAACTTTTCCTCTCTTTTCACCGGCTACAAATGGCTTTTGTTCTTCCCAATCTTTTTCATTTTTTCCTTGTTCATTTAGAAAACCTAGAAGTTTATTACGATCATAGGGACCACTTGATTCTTTATCTATTCTGTATTTACAACGATCACTTGCTGGTAAATAAGAATTCTGAATAGAAATCGATTACTAGGATAGAATTTGAATACTCGATGATGATCCTTACCTCTGGATCTATAAGATCATTAATATTTTCAAGTTCTTCTGCGCTAAGTGCATTCAGAAGTGATTCGAAATCATCCATATTAATAGTGTCACTGGAATTTTTTGTTGTTGTCATTGGAAGATTGTAATCACTGTCGCGAAATACTGATAATAATACTTATAATAATATGGTGGTTCTATAAAAGGAAATAAATATAAATATATGACAGCCAATTACGAATTATGTAACAGATGGCATTGGTATAAGTGGATATGTATATTATTGTAGAGACCTATATAGTTCATTGGCTAGGAAAAGAACCATTCTGTCTATATCAATCAATCGATGCACAACCATCAGTAATTTATGATGTTAGTGATATAGAATCAATCATGTCCATAATTGTTCATTCCGATGATTTGGTGAGTATGATCGATAGAATTCATCTGAATTATTCATTGTTTAACTGTTATATATATAGAATAATTTATTACAACTATTTGATTTTGAAAAAGATTGGCTTATTGGTAAAAGAATTTTATCCGATAGTAATGGCAATTCATTAAATTTTAATTTTAATCTTAATGGAAATATTACAAAAGAACTTGACACAGAAATCGTATGTTACTGCATGTTCTATACGTTGCTATGGAAATAACATCGAAAGATGAAAAAATTCACCAGTGACTTGTTCCTATTTATAGAAGATGATTAACTCATATGAATCAATAGTATTCATGTAACTCTTGATTTTAGACGGCAATGTGACGTCGTTTCTACAAAGTTGTCACAATAGAACTTCTTCAAATGTTTAAAAACTAATTTATTTTACTATATGTACTACATTCTATTTAAATATGAAATCCTCAAGTATTTTTGAACTCGTAATGAGCTTTTTCTTAACTATAATGCCCATTATATTGAAGCTTGTAAGCTTTCAGATAGAATGTTTTTTTCTGCATTCAATCTGATTATTGATACATTGAGAACACTACTTAGAAGATTTAGTTTAATTGTGACAAATGAATAATTATGGCGACTATCGTTTTTTCTATCACCTTCATATCTGAATGAGATTTATGTATAAATTTATTCAAGTGATATTAACGGAGATAAATATGTGTACGAAAATTTGATCGACATTTTAAAGTACGATCTTTCCGAAAAATTCTGTTCTATGACAGAATCATGCATCGCAGACAGATCTGTTTAGAAATTACAAGCGTTCTAAAATTGTTGATCGAGTACTTTGCAACATCTATACTTGAAACAAAGTTGAAACCACAAGATGGGCCGGGCAGAGTTTATTTAAAAAGATCTTTCCGCCATTGTAGCTAGAAAAGGGTTGAGCAAGTTACTTCCAAACGTTGGATGCTCGTTGTATTCGATCATCGACTTAGAATGCTTTAGTCATAAGCATATGGTTCACTTTCGATGTATTGACTTTAAAAATAATGAAGAATTAAATCCTACAAGCGAAAATCATAACGGTAGTCTAGTTATAGAATATTTCATGTAAAAGCAAAAGCCTGGAACTGAAACATTCAAGCTAATATGACGATCACAAGTCTAATAAACATTGAATAAAGCATTCGAAAATTCAGAAGGAAGTTCTGCGAAGTGTAATTCTTTCATGTTTGTTCTGCATCTCCATTCATGCAATCTAGGAAAAGTTTGCAATAGAGAATGGATTCATATGAAAAAACTGAGATATAAAATGAGTTCTCTTTACAGGTTCTTCGAGACATACAGACCGTGGCCATTTGGTTGATTTTCGTAGATTTCAGTTTCTTTAAATTATTCTCTTAAATAGATGACATCAATAAATCAAGCGAATCCATTGTGTATACTAGTTGGCCAAAGTTTGCAATGAAACTTTTGATACCAACATGAGAAGAATGTTGACTTGTTTTTAGTAAAATATGCTATCTAATGTTCTAGTCATTCTATAATATAACGTGAGTCTGCGAAATTTTCAGTCACATTTAATATCGGACATGTATTGTATTGGGCTATTTTCAACATGAAGAACATCGTTTTGTGATTGCTAACTCAGGTCATGTCTAATTTAAAAACACAACTTAAGATTGCAGAGATCTAATCTCGGGTCGCATAGTAGACGAAAATCTCCATGGAAACGCCATTGCCTGTCTCAAGTTCAGTAGTAATACTGCTGCAACCGTATGTTTTCTTCCAAAGTGTTTTGGTTAAAATGAAATGCTCTTCGAGTTTTGTTTTGTTAAATGTAATACATCTCTCACAGATTGTTTAAATTGTCAGTTGAAGATAATGAATAGATAGATTTATTTGTTGATCTCACAGTTGTCGATAGTAATACATCAAAAGAAGATGTTGTATTTTAAGAACGAATTATATATAGCAAGAAAATAAGACAATAGTATTCACTTGAACATAAGTAATAATTCTTGTTTTTCGTCTGCCATAAAAATATCTCTGCTTGATTACGAACACTTCCATTAAAAAAAACATGAGAAAAAAATTATAAAAATTAAAAGGAAGTAGTATTTTGATACGTGCCACTTTTTTTCTACTGCGAAATAGTGTACGAATGTATTACTAACGCTGTATCAAAATTTAGACGATTAGGATAAAGATTGAATATTGTGAATCATTGATGGGATCGGTTTGTGTTTTTTTTTCAAAAATTTCAAATTGAACCGAATCGAAACCGAAAAGACTTCAGACCGAACCCAACTGATCCAAACAGATCTGAACCGAATAAATTTAATATATTTAGGATCTTTTTTAAAGTTGAAGTTATCCTTAGAATATTTGCTTTTGTGAACGATGATCTTTTATGTATACTTCACACATATACAGAGCGAGTCATAACTAGTGCGATGCTTAGTTTTTTGCAAATAACTCAACAGAGATCAACCATATAGTCTTGGTTGTTTGTGTAAAATATATGTTATGAAAAGTTCTACAAAAACTATAAAAATAAATCCGTGTCAGCGTGCTTTTATCGAAGCTCCCATATTCAAAACGAGTAAGTCTCATGAATGTACTACGTCCCACAGTATTAGATATGTCGAAGACTTTTTTGCTCTCCAAAAGGAAATTGCGTATGCAGTTTTGGTTGAGCTTTTAATAGTATATCTTTGGAAAAACGACTACAGCATTATAATTTTCCAAAGTCGAGGTATTGTCAGAAGAAAAGTAAGTCTTCGAAATATTTGTCTTGTAGAATATAAAGTGGAGCATGGTATCATCATATGGTCTGTTCACTTAGATTATCGGACATACTATCAAAGAAAACCAATAGAGTTTTTTTTGACATTTTTTCTAGAGCTTTTGGCGGCGCATCTTCTGAAATAATAAGAGTCAAGGTTTTCTCATTTTCTCAAGCAGAAATATTTGTAAAACAAAAAAGTGTTTCAACCATTTCATATTGTGCGACGTAGTAGTCTATCATGCGATCTATTCATTTCGCATACTGGAGGGACCATTAAAACAAGTCAAGAAGGATTTGCTCATACTGTTTTAGAAAAGCGTATCTTTTATAGAAAGAGTCGAAATCATACAGTTGGTTGTTGCTGAGATTCTTGCAAAGACTAACTGTCGTAATCATTATCATTCGCGCAGTATATATTTCTTCGTTTCGATTAAATAAATATATAGCTGTCACAATTAATGAAAAATAAAAACAATGGTACAAGTCTTGAGGATGTAGCTTGATACATTTTTGCATCACCATATCTCTTGTTGATAAGTGCCGATACTTTTAGAGATTTATTTAATTAAAAACCAAATTTGTATTATTTAACAGAAGAAAACGCGATTGTTTAAAATAGAAAACAAAGAACACACGTAAAATGAACAAATGCATATAACTACTGATATTTTGTTAGATTTCACAGTTTGATATTCGATGACCCGGAGTCCCACTCAGAATAATTTTAAAAGCATTTGTTTCGCACTAAACGACAAATAATCGCGAGATATGAAGAATTCTTTAATGTTTCCTTCAAGAAACGAAAAGTGTATTCAATGAAAACAATAAAACGGTTTCATCGGGTGTGAACCGAACCCTTTTTAGTTTTTTGAAAATTTTGAACCGAACCAATCCCATCTCTGTTGTGAATATAGAATCAATTTTATTATTATTTTTTGACATTGGTTACTGATACTAATCTGTGGTGCTTAGGTCAAATGAAACATACCCGGCCGACGCCTGATATAAATTAAGTATTCTTTTCTTCGGAAAAAAATTCATGAATTTTTTATTGCTGTTCTCAAAATAGTTACATTCTAAATCTTTTGACACTCGATATATGACAATTAATGAAACTTTCATTTATTTAGGATGATCAGTCTCGATCATTACAAGTTGAACATATACATGCATTGAGTCAACAAGTCATACAACGACCGAATCGAACATGTTTATCAGACATCTACAACACAAATGATTTCGTATGTTATAATACTTTAGATTGTTTAGAATAAAGACATCATACATATCATCTTATTTCATTAGCCAATACGAATGTTCAATAGAACATTATGTAGTATTATACCGTCACAAAATACTCTTTTTGAATTAGCTCAAAATAAACCTGATTCTACTCGTTGGAATTTAACATTTCAAGAAGTTGATGTATGCTTATCATGCGCTCAATAACCTAAAGTAAATTATTTTGTTTATTCAAGGAAATTGTTAGTGATGATGATGGTTTTCAATCGGCTTCATCATCGATTTCAGAAGATAAAGTCACACAAGATTTAGTTCCTTGTGATCAAACTGATCATTGGTTTCGTGCTTTAACCCAAGAAGAAAATAAATATTTTACATGGGAACAACGTGGCAGGTAAAAGTTTTGAGAAATTTATGTTCGTTTTATTTACTTTCTTATTTCCATTCATTAAAACTTATTTAGTTACATATATGATCGTATGCGTTCATATCTATTTGATCTTCGTACGGATGACCGACCATTTCAACATTTGTGTTTACTTCTTTTGTTTCATAAACCATCTTTATCTCATTCTATCGATATTAATTATCGTCCAATTGCTGTCGATGAATTTCTTCGTGATCTTTGTTACATGCTTATGGCTATATCATCTCAAACATTTGAATGGAATGAAGTAATCATTGTTATCCATAAACTAAATAAATATTTTAATTTCTCTAATGTATGAATGTTGTTACTTTGTTTTGTATTAGATTCATCAAACATTTGAACTTAAACCCGATATATACGTTCTTGGTTATACACAGATTGCTATTGCAAGATTTTCAATGAAATATATTCAAACAGGAAATAAATTCTATTTCATTAAACAGTATATAAATCGTGCATCGCAAAATTCAGAAACACAGAATGAATTTTGTCAAGCTCTTAGATTTTATTTACGTTACATACAAAAATCCATTGCCATCTATGATATAACTAGATATTCGTTAGTAAAATTTGCTGCTCAAGTTGATCCAATACTGTGTAGTCTTGAGTAAGTTTTAAAAAATATTTTTTTATAAAGTTCAACGAGATCGTTGCAATTTTTGAATATCAAATTGAGCTTACTAATCTTTCTAGGATCGAAACTAGAAAGTGACGAGCACAATCACTTTTCATTGTACTATTAAACTGCAAGGTGATCTTAGTTCAGTTTTGTTTCATATAAAACTTCTATTGTTGATTGATTGAGCAAATTATTTTTCGATTTGGAAAGAAAACCAATATAAATATTACAGTTTTTGATGAACAATATGTTGATTTTCGTCAAACTTTCAGTTTACCACGTAAATCATTTAATGGGATCGATGCAACATGTAATTAACATTGAAATCGTCCATGTCCTATGACTATTCTGTCTTGCTTTGTTCGTGAGATATATAGAAAATTATGATTCAACGAATTTAAATTCGTTCGGCGATGTTGAACTTGACATAGGATTATATGTTGGAGAAAAATGACTCTTTCTATTTGAAATTCTTATTAACAAGGTTGATTTTTAGAATACAAAATTTTTATGTAACAGTAATATATCAGATAGATGACAAAATATTCAGAAATTTGAAATAACTTATTCTGATTCGAAGCACGAAAACGATTGCCATTGCATTTTAAATGCTAAATAAATGTTAACAGTTATTCTGTATCTGCTTGCTGATTGTACTGCTATCGATTGTCTATTTTGCAGACATGGCAACGACTAGAATCCCCATGTATCGATTTCTAGCTTTAAGGTAAAAGAAAAACATGGCAGTGGCATACTTGAATGATTTCTAGGTAATTTACACTACTTCATGAAAGAAATCTAAGAAAAATATAGAAAAAACTACAATGAAAATGATCAGTTGATTCATCAGAAACATTCTTGAGATGGTCAAATATTTGAAGTTGTATTATAGACCAATAGATATGCATAGTAGGATGGTTTTTTATTCAATACATATACATGTAAATAAGAGGAATCGAATGAACAACTGTAGTATACTCATTAAGCCATTTGAAGCTTGTGTCAAGATAGGAGACTGAACTTTTCAGTTCAAAAGTTGTTTTAGGTGAGATATATTTCAAGAAAAAGATACGATTGTGCATTTGAAAAATTCTATCAAAATAGATACCTATCATTCGTGGTCTAATTCTTCTTACTATCATTTTAGTCTTCCTCTATCCTTGATTTCGACAATCAGTGAACTCGAACGAACTATTCTTACATCATCACCGAATACATCGACAGCTTTCGTTAAACTTTCGTCTATTCTACACACTCTCCTGAATCATAATTATCATAATATTGATCATAATTATTTTCTTTTACTTATTCATTTCATTACGTATACTCTACGACCATTGCTTCTATTTCTGACTGGTCTGATTATTCATTCGAATCATCTCGATCGTTACAACGAATATCCTATTTTATTTCATTATAATCGTTTGAATGGTTTAAAAACAAATGAGTTTTGGTCAAAAACATTTACTATACGTTATTTATATGCTAATAATACTGATACAATATTCCATCAAATATTACCTATTGAATATTTACAACAAATTGTTAACATAACACGTTCATTGCTGTTAATTAAATTATGTGATAAAAATCATCCACTATGTTTAATAACAACAAATATCATACCTCAATTAAATTTTACTTATATTAATTCATCAGATAATATCGATCGGCAACAAGTATACAAATATCAAGAAGAGATGGGAGAGAAAATTTTACAATATGAACAAGCACAGTAATTTTAAAAAAATAAGTATTTATGTGTTCATTGTTCTTCCTTAACATTAATATTTTAGAAAACGAAAACGCCTTGAAATTGAACAAGCGAAAATTCAAGAACGAATGGATATGTATGCTCGTCAAGATCAAATAAGAGCTGAGAGGAAAAGTTAGTAGAAAAGTTCTATTTACAAAACTATCACAACTATAGTCATATTTGTCTAATTTGCAACTGATCAAATTTTTCTCAATATAAACGAATAAATTTATTACTTATGAACAAAAAACATCTAGTCAATTTCGACGAAATAGATCCATAGCAAAAAGAAAATACGTGTGATATAAGCAATGTCTTTTCATAAACCATCATATAGATATAATCTAGATCAATTAGATGATCTCATCGATCAGATTAACAGCACAAATACGTAAAATCTCTATTCTCGTCATATGCTCGAATGGATGACAGATTCCTCTAATTCTTTTGTGTTTAATAAATAATTAATCAATTAGTTTATGAACTGATCGATTATGAGGAATTCCAATTCATTCTTCAGTTATTAATGGCTTTACTATGGAAATCAACTTCTTTTTCATTATCTGTAATTTTGAGTGTCGTTTCGGTAGAATCGATTGTTCTAATGACTCACGAGTATTGTAATTAGTATCTTAGAATATGATCGAACAACGAAATGTTATATCGAATATCTTTTCTTTTCTTAAGTTTTGTTTTTGGAATTGATCGCCCGCCATCGCTTTTCGAAAATTGATGCTTATTTTGAAAACTTGATACTTTGAGTGTAACTAATACAAATAATAGAAGTTCGAGTTCATAGCCATTGTAGTTAGGACATCGTTCATATAGCTGAACCGATCAATTTTTATCTTCATTTAAGTGTACAATTCATTAAATCCATTTCTCATATCTCCATACTGATATGACATAATGTTTTTTATTCTTTCGATTAAAATATGAAATACTGCTGTGCATTTCTATTCTAAATTTTTGAATCTGATACCTATGACTTGTGGAAAAATTTTAGGATATTATATTTTAGTGTGCTCAAACTATTGAGTTCACATTCATTGTAGCTTAATGCTGCTACTGACAAAAACATAAGGATTTTTTTCATACAGTAACTAAATTCATATGAATTTATAGAACTAGCCGACGATGAAAAACAGCGATTATTCAAGGAAAAACAAGTGTTACGTGATCAATGGCAAGAACAAATTGATGAAAAACAACGACAAGTAAATTTATCATTGATGATCAACGGTATTTTTCATGTGAATTTTTGTAGTTAAAAGAAGAAAAACTTGCCGAAACAATAGCAGATGCTGAATTAAATAAAGTTACTTCTACAACAACCATAATTGGTTCTCGACTTGCTAAACCATATGCTGACCTTGTAGAAAATATTCGGTAACCTAAACTAAGAAGAAAAAAACATTTTTTGGTTTCTTTGTTTCTTTCCTATCAAAAACATATCAATTTTTTCTTAGAGATGAAATTATTTCTGAATATGATGCAAAAATGCGCGATGCTCATGAACGTGAAGAACAATTCCGTAAACGAATTCAACCCAACAATACAACCGATACTCCGATAGAAGCTCAATCATCAATATCTACTGTCGTCTCTACTGAATCTTCACCAAGTTTTCATACACCAGTAGTTGATCGATCGCCAAGTGTAGTGTCTATTGTTGACAATAAATCAATCATGACTTCGTCTCCATCAACTGTTGAAAAACCGGATAATGTGCACACGTCTGAGTGTACGTCGAAAGAAGAAATACAATATGTCAGTCATCCTCTCAATAAACCCATCATTCGTCATACAGCAACAGAAGAAACAACTCAAGAAGAATATAGGCGAACAGTTAAATTTGTACCTAGTAATGTACTGAAATCGACCATTCAAAACTATATGATCGATCATAATCCACTTGATGAAAGTCAAGGTAAATGAAACTACAAAGACAACTTATTGTTAAATAAACTTTTTCTTTTTCATCAAGAAGAGGAAGAGTTTCCTGAGAAGATCTACGATTGGGACTCAATCATTGCGAATGGACCTCAATTCAAATATGATGATTCATATGGTAGGTAGTGTAATAAACAAATTAAAGCGTAACACTTTCGAAAAAAGTGATTCAATACAGATAATGTCCAATGCAATAGTTATTTCAACTAGACTTGCATGGGTGAACCACTGGTTCGTGTCGACGAAACACTATCATATCCAGTATAGACATAAGATCCCTGCCAATGTAAAAAATAATAAAGCAAAAAATCAGTACATTCATGATTTTAATCGATTTCACATATAAAGAATCGATGAAAAGCAGACAATTATGATTATTTCCGATTAAATTCAAAATTTTAATCGATTTTTATCCCCAGTTGATTAGGAATCAAAGTTTTGTCACACATTATAATCGATTTTATTCACTACAACCGATTAAAGTGACTTCAATCGGTTGTCTTCGATTTTTTATTAATCAAATAGAATCGATTTCCAGTTATAATCAATTTTAATGATGAGTTGATTATTATTTTCTCGATTAAAATCAAGTCACATCGATTATAGTCCAAGAAAAGAAATTAAATTTTGTAATGGTTTATAATCAAAAACAAAGGATTCCCCTAAAATAATGTGATACTCAGAATAAAATTCGAATCATCGTAATTTTTACATCCATTATAAAAAGTGTTGACGTGGGTGCAGGTGACGGTGATTATGATGAAATTAACTTTACAATCTAAGGAAGTATTATTATTTTTGGTTTTACTATCTTTTGAGGTAAAATTATCAGAAAAATTTCTAATGAATCTTAAAAACTACTCCTTTTTGTGTACTCGCAAAGTGAGGACACTCTAGAATCGGTCAGTGTGTCCCGCCGTCCGACCGTTTACAGGATAACTCTTTAGGAATACATTCGATTGAGCTAAAATTTTGTGCACAGAATTGTCTCATCAATTCCTCGGTCAAGTTTGAAGATGAGAAAGATCCGGCAAGAAATGGCTGAGCTATCGAAAAAATTGTCGTTATTGACCAAACAATCCCTGAGGGGATGTACAGGGATTTTTTAAAAAAACATTTTTTCTCTGAATTATCCACAATGTATATAAATCGACTCAGTCTTTAACGTTGATTCCGAATTCGATATTAGTTTTGAACAAAATCGTAGCTTTCTAATAAAACGTCGCCTGAAAAAGGTCTGAAAATTCACAAAAACTGCATCCAGAAACCAAATGCCCAGATATGTCTCAGATGAACACTAGTTTTGGAGTATCCCAAAAAGGTTTACCAAGATACTTCATCCGTGCACACATTCTAGATTGACTGATTTGTCTCATTCCATTTTGAAGTACACATGACTCTCGGACTTAAATCCGAAGTTTTCACATTTATTTCTTTTCTCTATCCACTGAGCTTCAACATGACGAAACATGTTGTTGAATCTTAGATACTACTGTTTTTCTTTTTCTGAATGTATTGACTTAGAATATGATGAAATTAGGTTTTGAATTTTTAGAAACTATTGTTTTTGGTTTTTTGCCATCTATTGAACTAGCGCATGACGAAACTTGGTTTCTGTCTTACAAACTGTTAGTTTTCGTCTTTCCCTCTCTACTGAACTTCAATTCAATGAAATGTCTCTGTGAGTCTTAGAAAGGATTGTTTTTGTTTTTTTCATCTATTGAGCTGGAATACGATAAAATTTATGTCTGATCCTACGAACTATTACTTTCTGCTCTTCGTTTCTTATTTTTTTGTCGAAAAATATGATGTGAGCTCGTGGTACATGAAGAAAAGAAGTATGTGCTTCTCAGAAGAAAAAGTTGTATTATAATACGCTTTTCCCTCTACTGATAAATTATTAGGATAATATTCTTTTGCAAGTTAAGATAATTCCAGTATTGTGCATTGAGAAGCAACTACAGCAAACGTAATTGTTTCTTTGATGATATGCTCGTAATAGGTATGCGCCAGTGGCAGTCAACTGGGTACCCAATCAGATCGGGTATCCATATAACTCAACTGATCATCAAGATTAGGCAATATAGTATATTAATGCAATAAAGTTACTAACTTTCGATTGAATCACGCAGATTGGTTAAATAGTAACTCAGTCTAATTGGTTCATAGTTAACTAGCATTTCTGCGTAACTAATGGACCACTAACATTTCATAACTTATAATGACTTACAAATGTGTCCCCTATTTATTTGATAATGAGTTAAGTTATATAGAGAACCAGTTCCCAGTTTGGCATTGGGATTGGTTCATACCTAGTTTCTTATATGAATCTTAAGCCACTACAGTGAGTTTCAATTAATTGTCAATTGCTTAGCGATTGATTGAAAAGAGATAGAATTATACTGTAGTTTGCGATGGTGGTGGTATTGCAAAGAAATTGTCGAGTTGATTATAAATAATGATGGGTAATTAAAATCGATTTTCAATCGATTACGAATCGATTCGTCATCGATTAACAATCGATCAAACGTGTATGATTATAATCGATTTTAATCAGATTTCACCCCCCATTCTGTTTACATGGCAGATTGAAGACATGGATATTTCTCGAATGAAATCAAATTTGCCTTTGTTAAATTTTAATATATGAGCCATACGAAATAAAATTCAAATACTCATATGCCACAGTAAATCTTATTAGAGGAGAAAAACTTTGATAAAGTTCAAATCAATGGTTCCTAGGTAACTTTAAATTAACTCAACAATGATCTTTAGATAGAACTATAGATTGACTTAAGTACTAGACCCTATCCCATTTCTTTCTCTTCGCATGCTTTACAAATATGTAAGAAAAAAGGATCATCATATTACTATTTTTATTGATGGGTCAAAACACTTTTGTTTTCTTCGCACGTTGAAAACCTAAATTATCCACATAATTGATTTTTTTTCTAGAATATCAAGCATTTAATTGCAACACATGCATAGTAGTTAGTTCGAATAGAAAATCTAAATATATATTCAACTTTGATCGATGCATAATGAGAAGAAGATTTTTCGAAGAGTCAAATACTAAAGTTTTCAAGTAACATGAAGCTCCCTAAAAATGTACTGGGATGATTAAATAGTATGAATTCACACAAGGTATTGCCGTGTCCTCAGTTATCTTTCTGTATATGTATGAGCATCTTGTCAAAGAAATTTCATAGTTCAATATGTAATACTTGCATACAAGTTTCTAGGACGTGAAAATCTTTTCTAATGGTTGTTTTCGAAGAGATTCAAATTTCCATTGCCTATCTATCCTATTTCAATGTAGAATAAATCATGTTGTGAACTTCATCAGCTATTGTCAATACGAAAATTCATTGATTCATATACACGCGAAAATTTTGTTTCGAGTTGTAAAAATAGTACTTGAAGAGTTATGTTATTAACAGTGCGGCATTAATCTTAGAAAAGTTTTTGTTTCCAGTTTCAAAACGATCGATATGCTAAAAATTCTTCTTTATAGATTTCAAAATTAACGAAAAACATACTCAAACGTCACATCAAAGTTTAACTGAATCTTGGATAAATTTCGATATGTCACCATTACGTGTTTGGTTAGAACATTCAATATCACCACTAATTCATGTTCAGTGCGTTGGAATCTTTTAAATTTGATTATTCATTCGTCTGTATATTTTATTTTCAGATGTCAATTAGTAAATCGTGCACTACTAAATTATTTTTTTGACGAATTGAAACTATCATATCATTTGAATAATCTTCGTTCATATTATTTTCTTGCAACAGGTCGATTTGGTCTTGCTTTTTGTTCAGAATTATCTCAATTGTTATTGAACAATGACGATGCTCGAATAATATATCGCGTCAATTATATGCGTCAAATATTATATGCATCATTAGATCAAGAAGGAGAATTAAATAATCTAATTGATATTCTTCAATTAACAGCAAAATCCAACATTCCCAATTCATTAAGTCTCCTGGATTCAACATTACTTGATTATTTTGAATTGAATTATACTGTTCAATGGCCATTGAACATTGTCATTTCACATGATATGTTAGAAAAATATAAGATCATATTTCGTTTTCTCCTTCGAATACTCGTCGTGAAACAAGTATTGAATGAGATCTGGATTCTTCTTAAATCTTGTAAGCTTAAAATAAAGTTTTCTAAAACGTCTTGCTTGCAGAATAAAAACATTGATATTAGTCAGAACCGAGAGAATTTACCATAGATATGAAGATATTATATTGATAGGAAACAACAGAGAAATTTTTAGTCTATGTTTAATTTCATGCTCGATTATGCCTAAACAGGGTAGAAAAATCATCGACTCCTTGTTTCTACAGAGTAGGTTTGACGTTTTAATTAAATTTGTAACAAGAGGGGAAAAGTAGATCATTTTCTATTCGTAAATCTTTCGATCCTCGTTCTATCCCAAGGTTAACAAACAGGCCAAAATACGCAATGAATCATTCTAACCAGTCATCATTAATACGAAGGTATTCAATGAAAACTTATATAAAATAAGTAATCTAAATTATGCATAACCAAACCAGATTAATCTTTGAAATCATTTATAACCTAACCTAAGGGATACTCTCGATTCGTCCCAAACGAGTCTATTGCATGATTCTCCTCTTCAATTCTTTTCTCAATTCGTCCTTTGAATAAATAAATCATTCCTAATTGATTCTCAATTCATCCCTTCCATGAAGAAATTGTATAATGATCGTGCCGTCATACATCGTACGATTTGTAATTTTTTTCTGTTTACTTCCTGTTATGCACCGCATAATTATTCTTCTTTATATCATACTAATCGTATGATCTTGTCTTACGTTTTTCATTGCTTATATTAATTATATAACTTTTATGAGTATCGGTTGCTACCTTGCACAACCATTATAGAAAGATCATTATGTTTACGGACAATAAGTTAGCAGCACCCTACTTTTGTTTTTCTTCGTGTATTTAAGCCGATGCGCTTTTAGCAACATAAATTCGTAATCTATCGATCATATTTCATTTGACTTGTTATGTTTCAATTCACGTCATTTGAGTGCAATGGACACTTTTTCAATTATGATGCACTTCAATATACTACAAAGACGATAAATAAATCATCACAGGAATAGTGATGCCGTGATTGAAAATGTCTAAGTACATTGTCTGTCTGCTCATCGGGTACAACTATTCTTGAAGAATCTAGGGTTCACATCACATATGCACACGAGTTTCTGTTGTAATAATATCTGATAGTGAACTTAGAGCAACGACTTTCATAAAAAGAAAACTTAACTGCAAAAACTGCAGTGAGTTAATTATGAATGATTCTGGTCAATTTTACTCAAGATATCAGATTTAGAAAACGTTTGAGTAGATTTTAAATCGAATGGACAAGATTTTCTTATCATACAAAATGGTCGTGCCGTCAAAACACAGCTGCTCAAAAAGAGCCAATAGAAATTTATTTAATTATATTTGATGCTGTATTGTAGTTTTTTTGATAAAGCTCTATGATATAAGAGCATCACTGCTTCATTGCTAACTAAGTAGGAACGAATTGAGAATTAATAAAAAATGATTTGTTTATGCAAAGGATGATTTGAGAAAAGAATTTAAGAGTAGAATCGTCTAAGTGACTAAATTGGAATGAATCGAAAGTAAACCTAACTTAACTTTGTACTAGACTGATAGATGTTTGATATATGAGGTGCACAATATACTGAGGAGATAGTTTTTCATTGACTGCGACTCGATTCAATTTTCTGCATGAATATAATACAAGAAAAATTCTAAGAAATATAAATTGTTGAAAACGTTCAAGTGAATATGGAAAAAAAATTCTTAGTAGAATTATAATTTAAATTGTTTCTCTAATAATTGTAGGTAAACAACGGAATTACACATTATCACAATTACATCAATACAGGTAGGAGAAAATAATATGCATAGTTTTTCTCACCATTCTCAATGTGCATCTATTTGTTCAGACATCAAATGCAACATTTCATGACTGTTCTTATTAATTATATTACAAATCAAGTTATACAAGTAGCCTGGGTTGAATTTCTACAAAAAATAGAAAAAGCAAAGCATATTAATGAAATAGCTGCAGCTCATAATGAATATTTAGATCGAACGATGTTGAAGTAAATATTTCCTTTATTTTCGAGAAAACGAAATATTTACGTATCTTCTGTGTTTATATTTGCTTCAGTTGTTTACTAACTCCAAATGCAGCTCCAATACTCAACGAAGTAAATCGTGTCTTAACATTAATAATACGTTTTCGTTGTCAACTGAAAACATTCTCTTGGATTCTAAATGCAACCTATACAGATCCATCCGACACAAGTGTACAATCATTACGTACAACATTTGAAAAATATCATATTGCTGTTGTTTCACTGTTCAAAGGTTTGTTTTTTAAATCGACGACCATAATCTTTCTTCTTAACATCGAATGGAAAAAAAATACACTGTTTTTAAGTAACTCGTAATTATAGCATCATTGTTGTTGTTGTTCTCACCATTTAAGAGAAGAGATTGAAGGCTATCGACATGTATGAATATTCAATTTCTTAGTCATCAAAATCATCTATCCACAATGAATATTTTTCTTTAATTTGTACACAACCAATATTTCTCGTCTTTTCTGTTCTGAAGTTTCAAGATGTTTTCTATGATCTTTCGAGTTTTGCTCATGAGCTTATGACCAATAACATATACTACTTGAGCAGTAATAATGCGCCATGCTGTGCCTCATATTGTTTTTAGTTTTCATATGTTGACTGATCTGACAATCTTCTATGAATGTTTCCAGATTGTCGCTGTCTTCTTTGAAAAAAAGTTAATGTCACGATTCAGAAACATTCAGATAAAAATGTTAGATCGGTTGGAATATAAAAACAAACGTTACTCGTCAAGTCAGCATGGAAGATTATCGATATCCAGCAGCGTCTTACGATAAGCACAGATCAATTAAGTGTAATCAGTTTGCCTCAATAAATATCGTATAACTCTTGATTAGAACAAGCGAGATATGCCAGTTATGTCTATATTGAAAGAAAAATATCAACAGGATATCGTTTTTGAAAATCTTCATCGTGCATTCACAAGTTCAGTGAGTGTTTCATCGATTGAATTTGGTCAGCATCACATGCTTCAGTCACTTGCATTTTGAAAAACTCAGATCTCGAAGATTTTATTAGTAACAATTTATGTAAACAAACAGTAGAACACTGTATATATATATATCCCAGGTCATGAAAAACGGAAAAGCTTGTTTCTTTGATTCCTCTATGATAAAGCAGTTTGTTAGATCCCAGAGTTATACCCCTGATAGATTTTGCGTTACTCTATCCGTTGACAAAATTTCACCATATACATGAAAGCATTGACTGAGAACATGGACAATCAATCTTACACACTCACAGGTAGTTGTGACAAACACTTGTAACTATGCTTATGTTTTTNAAAAACATAAGCATAGTTACAAGTGTTTGTCACAACTACCTGTGAGTGTGTAAGATTGATTGTCCATGTTCTCAGTCAATGCTTTCATGTATATGGTGAAATTTTGTCAACGGATAGAGTAACGCAAAATCTATCAGGGGTATAACTCTGGGATCTAACAAACTGCTTTATCATAGAGGAATCAAAGAAACAAGCTTTTCCGTTTTTCATGACAGGGGAGATTTTTACCTCTTTCTATGAACAGTAATATTTTGTGTTTCTAATTTCTAGTTTTGTCCAAGCTGGTCGAAAAAGGATACAAAACATCATTGTCTGATTTGCTTATACGACTTAATTATAATGGTTATTATGATCGAATTACAACATTTTCCAATCGATGAAATTTTAAAATAAAATATTTTTCTTCATGTGTCAGATTCTCTTTTTTTAATCTGAAAATCTTCATTTACATAGAATAAAAAAATGAGCACTCGCATTTTAAAAATCTATTGTCTATAACCGATACGAAAGAGTTCAAGCCAATATATCATGTAAAAAATAATCATCCTTGGTTTCAAGACGGATGCCGTTGAGGGTTTAACTAATAATCTTTCTCTAACGATTGATTTTTTTCTGTAGAATTTCGTCACATTAAATTCAGTCACAAACGTCTTTTTGATCCGTGCTATATTCTCTAACGAATTACAACCACCACGTTTTCGACAAACTACGGTGATCGTATCTAAATGAGTTTGGTTATGTAGAAAAAATGTTGTACTATATTCAATAAAATTTCTTTCAGCTTCTGCAGCTGAACATATTGCACATATAGTTGTTGATTGAGATGTTTGAACAATACTCATACATTGATAACATCGATCGATGTTAGTTTGAGGACAATTTGTCATATTTGAAATCTGTACGCATGTTCGGCCATCGAATTCTGACGTTGGAACAATTAATGAATCAAATTGTTGAATTTGTGCATCAGAAGGAAATTTTGTTGATTGAATAGCAAGTTTTAAATGATTGATAGTGTTGCATGGATAAGAATTCCAAGGTACGCAATGATAATCAATATATTTGTTTGTAGCATAGTCACCGAACGATGTAATTACTTCACGTGTTGTCTTCGTAATAATAGAATTAAAGGACATATCGGAATCTGAAAAGTAGGTTACCACACTTGTACCATCACCAAACCATTCGATACCTACAGAACAAGAACTTTTATTGCTAACTATTTTACAATCCTCTCTAGTTGGAGACGGAATTTTGTCGATTGTAATCGTATAGTTAAAAATCATAGCATAACATTCATAACATTTATGTGCCTGAAGGTATTGTGCATGAACGATGAAAAATAATACAAAATAATGATAATAAAAGTAATACTGGAGAAATATCATTGTTTTCAAGGAATAAATCTGAAATAGCGTCTATTTCGAATGATAAATGGCCCGTAAAGAATACTACAATAAAAAGAGCAAATACCATGGGTTTGGTCTAATTCAATTCACTGATGTTTTGGTAAGTATTCCGATCTTATTCAAAGGTTTCCTCTCGTTTACATAATGTAAACAAATACCACTCATCAATAATATATCTAGCTTCAGGAAAGTAATTTCACCTATTGCCATGTATGAAAGACAAAGGAGACACTTCATGGACAATGTGCATTTCTCTTCTTAGGGAATCATGAGAAGAAATCAAGATGAACTTGTAGGATAACACTGTATTGATGTATGTACAATGAATTTTTAGAATTAATTAATTGAGCAGTGAAGAGCTAGAAACTTTAGAACTTTCAACTAGGACAGACTGAGTTTTACAGAGAATATAGTGTTTTGCATTGAAACGAGTGAAATTAAACATGGAAGTAATGAAGCATAAGTTTGCAGCTTTTAAAATCTATCTTTCTTATCTTAGTAAAGTTCATCTTGACTTCTTCTGATACATCTAGATAACATCTGATAATTATCGGTAAGACGGGTCATATGTATTTATTTTCTCTATATGGCAATAGGGCGTTTTTCTTCATGGTGGAAAAATATCTAAATGGAATGTGATACGTATCTGCACTCGTTGGATGACAAATAATTAATTCGAATCATTCTGTACTATTCTGTAATTAAAGATGCGGATGAGGGTGGTGAAAGTTTCCTTCTACAAATAATATTTATCAATAGTATACATGTTAGTTATAAGTATTCCTATTAAACAGCAACGGAAAGTCGTAGTTCTATGTTCGCGTAAGAATAAATTAATTCTAAGTTGTTTATATTAAACTTGCCTTTTCTTATCAATTCAATGCATACTCGTATAGTGATGAGTAAGTAGTTCTAGCTTATGTAAACCTATGACGAGATTAAAACTGAATGATTCTTGGAAATTACAGAGAAATCTATAGTTTTGTATTGATTAAATGGTGGTTCTACTAACTTGAACTATCCAGTATGTATGTAGGCGAAGGTGAACCTATCGATAGAATTAGAACTAGATTTTGAAATGATGCTAAATGTTAATCAAAATGGTATTACTATTTTTATTCTAATTCGACAAGAACAAAAGTATTACAACTAACTTGATTACTAATCCTAATCTGATGCCGTTAATATAAATTGACGCGTTTATTATACAATTTTCATCTGTAAACTAGCAGAAGAGATAGTAGTTGTGTGTCACTGACCGATGAATAATAAAAACATAGTTAAAGTGTCTTTTCTCTAAAAATTGCGGCTTAATCAAAACCAACTGAACTTACCAAAGTTGCGAGAAAAACTAACCTATTTTCTGTATATGCCAGATGACTTCAACAATGAGGAATCTGCTTCATCTAAAAGACGCGTCGCATCGTCAAAATATCTTTCTTAATTGCAAAGTAACAAAAGTAACGTCTGGTGCTGCATCTAATCTTAGAGACAAAGAATGTCGAGTAACACAGGAGTAGAAGTACATATGACATCAAAAAGCTTAGAGCGAGTACAATATAAATACTGGGTCTCTTGAATAATTTTCTCTAAATCTATCCTGTGTTTCTATGATCAATCGAATATAGCTTCTTTTAAAACCTTTTGAATGTTCTTTACTATCTACTAATACATAAATAAATGAATGCATTATTATTAATAATTGTTTGCTTTCTCGATACCAACAAGGATATCGATTCAACTACTTTCGTGTAAATTGTATAAATTATGACTCACTTAAATATATTTCATGATTAATATTGAAGTTTTTTGAAAATTCTTTTCGTCTTTTTTTAACAAAATATATCCATCGTAATTTAATGATCACAAACACATGATTTTTATCAAATTATTGACGGAAGCAGAGAGAGAATAAATATACGTGGTACGATTGTATTCGATAAGCAAAGAGATTATAGCATTAAACATGTAGAGTAACTTAATTAAATCCTAAAGATAATTCTAATTTTTGGTACTGTCGACTGTTATTCGAGAACCCTCACATGTTATTCCATTTCTATTCAAAATAAAATGCGCTATATGTAAACTTTATAAATCATAATTATTGATTCGATTTTGACCTTCTTATTTCACAGCTGACGATCCTACTTGAATCGTGATTTTAACTTGATTACAAACTGTAAAGTGTATAAAATATACTGCACCATATGCCCATTTTTATCCTGCTTCTGTCTTTTATTTAATTATCTTCCCAATATTCCATGTATTTATTATCATTCGACCATATGTCGGTACTATTTGTCTGTCTTCTCGTTTGGGAATTTTATCTTTATGATTACATACATTTATATCGATGTTTCCCTTCGAAAACATTAGTGATCAAACTGTCCTTTGTGCCACATTTATATTCATCTGCTTAACAGCGTTCATATCTTCGTATTAAAAATAATAATTTTTCTTCACCCGTATTCTAATGCTATCAGTGAATACAACACGTGTGCTAGTTAGCTACAAATACATTTGTACTACGGTACTCCTTCCACAAAATTCGTTTGGTACTTACAAAAATATGTTGATTTTAAAGCAACCACACAAGTCTTCGTATCTTCTTTCTATTCACACGGTTTGTCTTCTATTTTTGGAATAGTGCTTCTACCTATAATTGATCTTGACCATATCTTGTGTTGGTATGAATCTTGCTTGACATATTGCACTGTTTGTATAACATTTACTTACATATATTCTCGTGAATTATCTAGGTATTTAATGTTAATTATATGTGACTGAATTTTATTGGAGAAAAAGAAGATGACAATCAATTTCGACGAATTCCATATCAATCCCGACTCAATTCGTGTCACTTTATTTACAAGAAAAAAAATCTCTAAGCAGAATCATTTTCCATGTCAGAAATCTGATCAATACACATTCAACTAGTCTTGTAAATCAACAGAAGATTAGTTCTATTCAATATATTCTTGGAGCGATAGATATTCTGTGTTTGTACTCTATACGTGAAAAATCCAGCAAATAATTAGCTTTTATATTTAAAAAGTGGATAGTACTTTGAATATTCCGCGTCGTAAAATTCAAGGACTTGCTGCCAGATGTTAATAATCAATTTATATTGAATATAAACAGTGTGCAAAATTCTATTCATGTTTCAATTGAATTCGATGTGTTGTAAAAAACATCTAGATTGCTTCGTTTCACTATCATGCTTTATAGAAGAATCAAGTGATGACGAATGTACGTCCAGGAGTAGAAAAATAATTCAAACAATAAATGATACCGTATAACTATTCGAATAATAAAGTCAATGTAAATCAACATGAATTTTCTGCAACACATTAAATAGTTAGCGTTTACTGACGACCCTGTTTTATATCAGAAGTTTAGAAAAACTAGAGTCATACATCTGTTAAAACACACTTATTTTTGATGACTTCAACCTGTCTTTAAAAAAATGATATTGTAATTAATCATAACAACTGTGGATAGCATGTCTACAATGAATAATAGTAGTCATAGGGTGATTGTTTATTTCGAATCGAGGAAATCGTATTGAAATATATACGTATGTAGTCCATTGCATTGAAACGTAAAGGAATATGTGTAAAATATTTCGAACAAAATCTTTGTTCATCGTCAGTAACTTGGAATGTAACCATAGGTGTTGTTTTTAACGAAATTTAATTATAAGAATTAATTGCCATGCATTTTTTTGCTCGAAATATTTTACACGTATACCATTACGTTTCAATGCAATAGACTATATACGTATATGTTTCAATACGATTTCCTCGATTCGAAGTAAGCAATCACCTTATGACTACTATTATTCATTGTAGACATTTCTATCCACAGTTTTTACGATTAATTACGGTATTAGAAACGAAACAAAATCTATAGCAATTTATTTTTATGATTCAGAAAACAATGAACTGTGTAGAGCGGGGATTATCCGATGCTTGATGTTGACGTTTGACAAGGAAAATGAAAAACATCGTTGTCATATTCTATTGGCTTTGTCATTCCGGTGCATTTTTTGAGTAAGATCTTGTTATCACTTCTATAAGTGTTGACGAAGCAAGTCATCGGCATGTGACAATATGTCGCCTTGATAACTGATAAGTGATGGTATTATTTTTAATTTTAGACTTTGATACGAATTAAGTATTTCCTTGTTCTTGTTTAGAATGATGCATGTGACTAAAAATACGTTAATAACTTAAGTAAATTTCAAATGAAATATCTTAAGAGTAAAATGCAAAATAATTATTCAGTAATATATAAACTATAGTACTGGCCAAAACTATAAAACCGTCTCACAAGTTTTGCATATTTTTTCGAGTATTCTCGTTGATATTTTCTGAATGTTGTTCCACAACGTTTAGAAAACTGTGTACTAAGATATCGCCTGGGATCGACTAGCTGCTGACAATGCAAACATGTCCCATCACACAGATATCTTTAGAGATGCACCAGTACCATTATTATACTGGTATACTGGTCCAGTATTACTAGTCATTAGTATACTGGTTTTCGACTTTCGAAAATAACTTTTAGTTGAATGGGCCATTTTCTCAGCCATCACTTCTTCTGTCTATATTCAAGGGAAACATTTAATTTTGCAGCATTTTGAAACAGTATACGATATTGTATGCTGAACTAACTAATAACATTGTAAAACACTTATTTTAATATTGCTCTTCGTTTTTGAAGAAAAAAGATCATTAATTCAATTCAATGTCAACTTACAACTAAAATTGTGCTCGAAACACTATATTGAACAATTCATGTAGTACTAAGCAACAGTCGATCAAAAAAAAACAATAAATATATATGTTGTAAGCGATGATCCCTGTCACTCATATTAGTATCAAATACGGAAGGACTACTGATACGAGGGCAACTAATTCCCTGGTTTTATTCGATGCTAATAAAATGACTATATTTATGTCCCAGGTCCAACTTGTAAGTATAGATCCAAAATGATAAAGAGTTAAGGACAGTATTTTTGATTATGTAAGTTAAAAGATTCGATAAAATTATTGGTATAGTCACAAAATTGAACATGTATTAGTGAAATCGTTTGTTTACCTCAAAAAAAGATGTGAACTATTGAAAAACGTTCTTTATAATGTTACTAGCTAGTTGAGTATACAATATTATATACTGAGTCAAAATCTTGCAAAACTCAATTTTTCACTTGAATATAGACAAAAGAATGGATGGCTGACAAAATCACTCATTCGACTAAAAGTTATTTTCGAAAGTTGAAAATCAGTGTTACTGGCGACCATTGTTACCAGTACCCAGTATACTGGTACTGGTGTATCCCTAGATATCTTGAATCATGTATTATAATTCAAGGAGATTCTTGGCCTCGATTCTTTTAGTAAGAGACGATAGATTTTCTATTGAATTAAGACAAGATAGCGTAATAGCATGTATCGATGCATTTCGTTCGTTTAATTGATTTAATCTAGTATCAAAAGATATGTGATAAAGTATCTTCAACCATCGTTACATATATGGAGTCATTAAATGTATCCGACTATATCACTGACAGGTCACGAGCACTTCGTGAAATACAGTTACATACGCTAGCATGTGAATTATCACCTTAAATGCTTGGAAGAAGATTAAATAATTCATTAGCTTCTGTTTTTCAAAGCTAACAACTAATTATGTGTAATTTTTATGATTAAATAAATCATAATGTATCTGATCTGCTGAAGTGATACTATTCCATTCCTCTGACCAAGTCTGATGTTCTTTGATGAAAGTCATTCTTATAAATATATGCCAGATGTGTGACATGATTTGATTTCGAATAGTAACTTTTTTACACTATATAAAAAAGGCAGGGCGATTTTGTTCGGACAACCAGTTTTTTTCATTTTTTAATGACTTGTTTAAATGATTCTTCTTGACTCGATTTTGTTTCAATTTTGTTTACATAATCTTGATGCATGTCGATCACCATGTACGCTTGATCCTATTTTTGCATCTTACATTTCGTATATTTGATGCAGATAATTTGTATTTCTGTATATTTTCTATATTGAAAGCGTACCTTTTTGGAACACCATGTATCCCGGTAAAATGATGATTAATATAAGACAGATTTCAATAGATCTTCAAATCACTCTCCTTCTGTAAAGATCCTTTGGACTAAATCATCATCATTAACGACGCTGAGTAAGCACTACTTCTAAAAACACTATTAATGAAGACTATCCAAAGCCTGTGACGTAGTATTCTACGATATTCAGTTTTATTCATGAAATATTTGATCACTAAATGATTTGAGGCACCATAAAAACAAGAGCAAATATACTTCTAGGGATCTTATAATTTCGATGATATTTTGTCAAAATAGTGTCTTCTGGTCGTTATATGAGGTATAAAACTTTTTCTCATAATACTCGAAATCAACATATATGACTGCATGCCGTATGCTAGACTAAAGAGAAAAAGAAAATTAAAAGGGACAGAAATTGTGTTATATTGTTTCATAATTTTGGTCAGTACTGTATGCTTGTAGTTAAGATGCTACAAAAGAAAAAGATAATATGTTGGAAAAATAAAGACGAACTTCAACCAACACTAGCTTCTGTCTTATTCAAAGTTTGAAACAAGTAAAATTAATTTAGAATGAATAGTATAGTATACACAAAAAGTCGAAATGCAAACAAAAAACGAAGAGCACTACTATCTAGTACTGTTTTGCTTTAAAGTTCAGATACGAATGTTGAAAATATTTAAAATAGAATTCATTGTGTTGGATTTTTGCCAAATTTCGAAGGGTATTTATTGAAAACTATGTAACAGTTTTAGAACACATGAGAAAGGGTTGCAAACGAGTATGTAGATTGGTGACAGTTGCTGGATGTTATTCTGTTTTTCAATTTTTAGAAACTTCATTCATTGTTTTCAAATCTAATTTTCTAAAGTGTCGGGACAAAATTTTTGATCTAATTAGTATGTCAAATGTAGTACTTTTATTCGTAAGTAGACAAGTATCATCCAACAAAGAAAACTGTGTACAGACAACAGATCGATTTGTTCGTAACTTATACTATCACAAGGAATTCACGAACACTGATTCTGTCTACGTGTTATCAATTGATTTTAAATGCATTTCAAATTTTCGACCAACAATGAAGCAAATTTTCATGAATTCTCAATTCAACTTCAACAGGTCAATACGATATATGTTTGGAAATAAGACACGATACATTCACATGTCTAGATATCATTTGTGTTCTCGTAAAATATGATGATAATGTTCAACCTTCTTTGCTCTCCTAATACAGTAAAACTTATGATATAAAATAAGATAAGATATTCCTCTATAGTTTTTCTTTTGTTAATAAATCAAATATTCGCAAGAAAGTGTTTAATTCAATCGAAAAAAAGATTGCAAAGAGGCAGCCTCTCTCTATCGTTCGAAACAATATGTAAGTGTATTCATGCTAGCTCATAAATGATTAGGTATGCACTAGTGCCAGTTAACCCTTTCTGACGAGCTACCGGAAGAATGAGTGCAAAAAATCTTCTCTATTGTATTTAGAATTAAGTTACTGCGTAGAAATCGAAAATCTAGTATTCGAATTTGGGGAAATAATGAGTCACAAAATGACTTGACGTTACCTTTTGGTCACATCTGGTTGTAATGGTATAAACATGTCAAAAAATTGATCTTTTTTTCTATCTAGAGGAGTTTGCTGGTTTATAGTTTTTCTCAATCCATACTTTGAAACTGGAACAAAGATTATTTTTCTACCTCTCCTCTCAATACTTCATCTGAGTGATCGTTAGAATGTCGTGAAACAGCACGGACTAATGCAAAATTTTGCCTGTTTTCTTGAGATAAGACTGAGAATTTAGAGAAGCTCTGGGAGTTTTCGAACTAGATTATATTTTACAATTGGCAATCACTGCTGGATGCTTCGAAAACTCCCAGAGCTTTTCTAAATTCTACGTTTTATCTCAAGAGAACAGGCAAAATTTTGCAGAATTCCGTGATATTTCACAGTATTCTAGTGAGAACGAAGTTGAGGCATCGAGAGAAAAGGCAGAAACATAATCTTTGTTCTAGTTTCATGGTATAGATTAATAAAAGGTATAAACCATCAAACTCCTTTAAATAGAAAAAAAGATCAATTTTTTATATGTTTGCACTGTTACGTCCGGATGTGACCACAAGGTAACATTCTTGTTTTTTCTTGTATGATTCATTACTGAAACACTGTCATTAGTAGTGACGGAAACTATGAATCTATCAATAAAAGCTTTGCAGTTGGTGCTTCAAATCTCGACTTTTATTAGATATTCAAAACAGTGATAGTTCTGCCTGTGGAGATTCTTCATGGTACTCAGCTAGAGTCCTGGGGGACAGCCCAGAATCCCGAAAAATCCCGTTTGTCCCGCGGGACGGGATAAACGGGACTGTCCCGATCATTTTTCGGGACGGGACAAACGGGATTCGGGACAAATCGAAAAAAACAATGTCCCGAATTCTAAAATCCCTATATCTAAACCTGTTAGGCACTAAGCACTTTTATTGTAAAATCGATATTTTAGGAGAAAAAAATCTAGAAGGCCTATTGATGTATAATCTACACACTCAAAAGAGCTCGAAAATGCATTCTTTTCATTTTTAATTTTTCTGACGAAAACTTCAAATTTTCAGGAAGAGGGGAGGGCGCTGAATTAACAGTAAATTATTAATTATAAGTATATCTAAACGTATGTGTCTTTCTCGTCTATCTGAATTGAGCGACATTAATTGGTGGATACCATAATTGATCGATACAAAAATTATTATTCGAAACGAAAATTAATTAACGTTAATTGTGCGATACAATAACCTATCGATACGAAAATTCATTGACATGAAAAATACTCGAGTTTAATTGTAAGAGAATAATCTTCTAAAACTTGCGGTTGATAGCTACTATTATAATAATTTAAACAATAAAAAAATAAATTTCAAAGAATCATAGAACAAAAACAGACATAGAAAAAGCACATATTCATCTGATATTTGCGGTATTGTTATACACATAGATTACTTTAAATGAACTTTTAAATTTTGAATAGAATCTATCACAATAAGGTCGGTTTTACTAATCCAATAATGATAAGATCAAAATATTCTTGATAATTTATATTAAGAGCTAATATGCTACGTAAACAGGAGTGTATTTTTTTCTCAAGTATTTACATTTGTACATTTATTTGAGCACAACAAGCGGTGTGGGTGTAGATCTTCGACCTACCCAAACTTCAGTCACACACATATGGATACACCCTGATTATTAATTCAAATTTCTACTTGAGAGTACCAGTCTCTATTTTTATTAAAAAAACCTTAACTTTAATCTTACATTTCTCGATCTCTTTTCATATTCGTCAAGTTCTTATTACTCTATTTTCCTATTGATTGTGTAGAAAAGGTGTCTTGTTTTCGTCGGAGGAACGATACGATATTTAAACACTTTTTGTCAACGGGACAAACGGGATTTACGGGACAACTCGAAAAACTTCGGGACGGGACAAACGGGATTCGGGACAATCGAAAGTTTGTCCCGCAGGACTCTATACTCAGCTCTCATGATGTTGCCTTGAGAAAGTAAAGTGCATTTATCTTGAATGGAAGATGAATAAATTCTGATATTAGTGCTTTTAATTATCATGATGTCAGAACTATATTCAACACCAGTTTGAAACAGTTTTTGATAAAACAATGTCGAAATGTGCCCATTTGGCACCATCCGACCGGAAAGGGTTAACTGGATACCGATCCGATTGGCAACCAATCCGACTGGGTATTTATATAACTCAACTCATTCTCAAGATTAGATAATATAGTGTTTTAGCATAATCCAGTTAATAACTATTGATTGAGCCATAGATCATTACAACAGTTTCCTAGTCCGACTGTCAGTTAGTGAGTTAGATATTCGTGCATATCTCATCCACTCCTAACTCTATATACCTTAAAGTTACTTACAAAGGGTATCCATATTTATTTTATTATGAGTTTAGTGATATTGACACCCGGTCCGAGTGGGTCACTTACCCAGTACCCAGGTTTTAAGTGGCATTGGCGCATACTTATAAATGACAGAACATAGAATGCACACAAGCCTGCATTGAACACTAATTTCTGTGGTCGTTATGCATGTTAATTCAAATTTAGATGATTTCGACTTTTCTGCCATGAAATTCGATATGATCCCTCTATAAATGGATCTTCGATCTCAAAACGAATACAAACAATATTTGTCCACGATATCGAAGAAATCTTAAGCGTATCTAGATAAAAAAGTTGTTTTCATTGGTATCAAATATCATTGCCTTGCTAGTTTTACTGTGAACATGCGCCTGTATTACTACTTGATTTAATCTATGTGAAATCAACAAAAAACGCCAATCTTCTGGCATTTTCTGCTAGAACAAAAGCTCTCCACAACTTCGTGCAGTTATCTCAGCATCGTAAATAATGATGTTACAAAAAGAGAAAAATTTTGAGTTGTTATCCTGTATTTGTTTTTATATTTGTTGTAAGAATAAAAAATAACAAAAATTTCCATCTATAACAAAGATTTTCCTATGTATCTTTAGTTCTATGAAAGTTGATGAAGTAAGAATGGAAAAATATTATTATCTAGTTTACTTCTACACAATACACTCGATATGAACCGAAAGATCGAATTGCTGCCATTGTTATTTGACAGTAGGTAATTCAAAAATTTATTAATTCGAAAGCCTTCATGTAAACTCAAAATACAAATTAACAAAATAAAGGACACCGCCGGATAAGGCCACAAATCGGCCCCTTCTTGTATCTCGATCTCAGTATCCTAGAAAGATAGTACGCATTTTTCTGCGTATACCAGCGTATTTTGTCTTTCC